>CM046471.1:4597316-4736851 GCA_025506415.1 Flaveria robusta | reverse complement strand
TCATATAATTTTTATGGCGAAACATAAAAACTAAACATCTGTATAGTTAAGACTTTGAAATTATATAGATAGATAACTTGTTAGAAAGATAGAAATTCCTACTCAAGTGATTATATTGGTTTTCTTCCCTAGTGTCCTTTTTATATAAAAAAAATGTATTATAAGAAGTAAAGTAGGTTGCGAATGTTTCATTATATTGTTAATGTCGGTTGCTAAATTTATAAGTTGGAAACTATCACCTTACAATAAGGCGAATAGGTAGGAATGCTAACATGTTCAATGACAAATGGTACAAACATCATAAATACACAATGGTTGGAGGTGAGTTGTCAATTTATCATCAAAGTGACCGAGTGGCGAAGTGTAAAGACAACAAACGTGATGTGATTGCTAAGGGCATTCAAAGCAGGGGCGGATACACTTAGAGGGTTAAGGGGGGCTAAGGTACCCACTCACATATGCCATTTAGTGTGTTAATTATCAATCTTCTTCCATATATTGAAAAAGGCATCCAACTCATTTTAAAAAAAACACCCATCTCATGTTGTGTCACACCCCCGCTTATAACGGAAACACGATGATGTAATGGACGCGATCGTCATAACACATTGTTAATTAACAGAGAGCGTTAAATGATATAATAAGTGTCATGACGTCGCGCCGACACAAATGGTGACTTGTGTCGTAGTCAGTCAATTCACGACAGCATAGTCAAACAAGCATAACCCAAATGCATTCCCACAACCGGGAACAAGTCTAAGTAAAACAATATTCAGAAAGGCAAAACAAGTTAATAATCATAATTTATAATGTCAAATCAAGCCTAGCTCGAAATTCCTTAGGTCGTCACTAAGGCCTCATCAATTGCTAACCTCGATTAATATTACCTGAAAAGACATGCTCAAAAGGTCAACATATTGTTGGTGAGTTCGCAGATTTAAATAATAAATAACTTGATGTTGTGTAATTGTTTGATAGGACATAAGTGCATACAGTTATAGGCAAGCAATATCACATGTAAACATAAGCCTCACAACTAAACCTACGACGAACCACACAGATCTTGTCGAACATATTCACCCTAGGGCCCGTTTGTGGCCACTGTCAGTCCCAACTAGTATACTAACAAACAAGGGTGGGGGTGTCAGCCCAATGGTACTATCAATACCTGGCCGTCGGCTCCAACACCGGAGTTAAATAGTTGTGAATAAAGAACCACACAGAAAACTCATGCATGTACAAGATATCTACTTACCAACAGTAAACACAATATTCCCAAATATAAGAGGTCATAGCATAAAAGGATGAGCACACTTTTCTCCATAAGTTTTATAAATAATTGAAATAAAAAAGGGGCCGCAGAACTCACTTGGAATGATACGAAAATAAGCAACGAAGAACTTCTAGAGATGAGAGCAACCCAACGATCAAGCACCTATAATTAAAGGTAATTATTCTTAGAACGCGTCTACGATCATCGATTCATTCGGTTGTTCGGTCAGCCATGGGTCGGGTAGGGTTCGACGCGCGACACGCACACAAAATATGTATAGTTTATTTATTTATTTAATAAATACGAACGTTATGGATTTATATATATTATATATATATATATATATATATATATATATATATATATATATATAATTAGTCAATATTCACTCACTATTATTCATATTATATATATATGTAACTTAATCACTATTTACGCACGTCATACACATTTTATAATACGATCATTTTACTTATACCGTCACACGCACACATATGTATATTTTATACAACCCAACACACTATATAAGAATAGTGATAATAATACTAATAATATTATTAATAAAGATAATAATAATAATATTATTATTAATCATAGTAATAATAACAATAGATAACAAACACACACATTCCTATAAACTTATATATATATATATTTATATATATATATATATATATATTATATATATATATATATATATTAATACACAAACATTTGCATATATACATTTAACACACAAATAAACATTCACAGCAGCCATGGGCTGCTGTTTACTTGAAAACACACACACATAATATACACACACCTACCACCCATATATAACCCACGCATTCTCATGCTTACACACACACAACAGCACACACAAACACACACTTTTGCATGCACAACACTCACACAACATACACAAACATGTTCACAGTATATACACACACATACAAATATAATTCACACAACATAAAAACAACACATACATATATACACATAATATAAATACGCAGATACATTAACGTACGCAGTAGCTTTGCCTCCTTCGACTCATACACTATCGACCACACACACATGATTATACATACAACAAAACACACATAACACACATATATATATGCACGCTGCAGAAAACAATAACTATATATCTTACAATCATATACACACACAACATCATATATATATATACGTACCAACGGACACACACACAAGCACACTTCCCGCACACACACCGCGCGCGCACACACACACACCAAACAACCATCGCAGCCCACCCCGAACCACCGGAACTCAACCGAAACGAATCCGAGCCGGTACCGAAACCAACGTGACGAAATGAAATAAAACAAGCGTTGTAGTGATCGATTACCTGCGAAGCGTCGGAACGGCAAGACGATATCAACTTCCGGTGACTATAGAGCTTGATTCGATGGTCGGTTGTGGAGTAAAGTCGTCGACGGCAGCCGTGTAGGGTTTCCTATGGCGATCGTCGGTTTCACGATATATTTATATATATAAAATTTTGACAATTTACACTTTGGACCCTCCAACTTTCAATTAATTATTCCCTCAAGTTTAGATTAATTACACTTTAAACCCTAACTAATAATAAGAATAACAATAATATAATAATTAATAATAATAATAATAAATAATAATTAATAATAATAATTAATAATAATAATAATAATATATTTCTTATTTTATTTTATATATTTTTAAATTGCGCGCAACTAGAACTCAATAACCGACACATTAAATAGGGCATCATAGAGTCACAAAAGAAATCGAATAAATAATTAGAAGTTAACGATCCTAAGGTTAATTAACGGACATGAAGTGACGTATGTCACAGTATCCCCCAGTTAAGAGAATTTCGTCCCGAAATTCAGCTGGAGTTAGTTCTGAAACTTTATCCGTGAATAAATACGGATATTTAGTTTCATCTGATCTTCCCGCTCCCAAGTAAACTCAGGTTTTCGCTTAGAGTTCCAACGAACCCTAACGATTGGAATCTTGCTGCGCTTCAAACGCTTCACTTCCCTATCCATAATCTCTATCGGTTCCTCCACAAAGTGAAGTTTCTCATCAATTCGGATCTCCTCAATCGGTACGTGGAGAGATACATCGGCCAAACATTTCTTAAGGTTCGATACATGGAATGTATCATGCACGCCACTAAGCTCTTGAGGTAACTTTAATCGATATGCCACAGGACCAATTCCAGTGATTTCGAATGGTCCAACATACCTTGGAGCTAACTTTCCTTTCTTTCCAAACCGTACAATTCCTTTCTAAGGAGAAACTTTCAGTAAGACACAGTCACCCACACTAAATTCCAGAGGTTTTCGTCGATTATCAGCGTAACTGTTCAGACGGTCTCTAGCTGCCTTAAGCCTATCCTTGATTTGGAATATCTTATCAGTCGTTTCTTGAATGATCTCTGGACCAGTCAATTGACTTTCACCTACCTCAGTCCAACATACCGGAGACCTACACTTCCTTCCATACAACGCCTCAAACGGAGCACATCCAATGCTCGTATGATAACTGTTATTATAAGAGAATTCGATCAACGGTAAGTGAGTATCCCAACTCCCACCAAAGTCAATTACACATGCCCTAAGCATGTCTTCGAGAGTCTGTATTGTACGTTCACTTTAACCATCCGTTTGTGGATGATAAGCACTACTTAGATCCAATCGAGTGCTCATTGCTTTCTGTAGAGTCTGCCAGAATCGCGATGTAAACCGACTATCACGATCGGATATGATTGACACGGGCACTCCATGCCTAGCCACAATCTCATTTACATATAATCTTGCTAGCTTTTCCATTTTATAATCCTCGCGAATCGGTAAAAAGTGAGCGGATTTCGTCATCCAATCAATGATAACCCAAATCGAATCATGCCCGCTACTTGTTCTAGGCAACTTAGTGAAGAAGTCCATCACTATATTCTCCCATTTCCACTCAGGAATTTCCGGCTGTTGTAGTAGCCCAGACGGTTTCTTATGTTCGGCTTTGACTTTCGAACAAGTCAGACATTCACTTACATACGTCACAATGTCTTTCTTCATACCTGGCCACCAATACAATTCTTTAAGATCTTGGTACATCTTGTCTGCGCTAGGATGAATAGAATACTTGGATTTGTGCGCTTCGTTCATAACTAGGGTTCGGACATTACCCCACTTTGGTACCCATATACGATCTACATAATAGTACACCCCATCCTCCTTACAATTCATTTGCTTATCCAAACCATGGAACTCCTCACCCGTAATATTCTCTTCTTTTAACGCTTTAGTCTGTGCCGTTAGGATTTGAGTCTTTAGGTTTGATTGTATGATCATTCCTAAGGCTCGTGCATGTAAAGGTTTAACACGTTCCTTCCTACTCAAGGCATCAGCCACCACATTTGCCTTTCTAGGATGATAACGGATCTCACAATCGTAGTCACTAAGAAGTTCCACCCATCGTCGCTGACGCATGTTTAATTCCTTTTGATCGAAATGTGTTGAAGACTCTTATGATCAGTGTAGATAACGCATTTAGTCCCGTATAAATAATGCCTCCATATCTTAAGTGCAAATACCACTGCAGCTAATTCCAGGTCATGTGTCGTATAATTCTTTTCGTGAACCTCAAGCTGGCGCGAGGAGTAAGCAATCACCTTATCCTTTTGCATCAGTACACAACCCAGTCCTTAATGTGATGCATCACAGAACACCACAAAGTCGTTGGATCCATCAGGGAGTATCAATATCGGCGCATTACACAATCTCTCCTTCAACGTTTGAAATGCCTCTTCTTGCTTATGTCCCCCATCAAACTTCTTATCCTTCTGCGTTAACATTGTCAACGGTTGAGCGATTTGGAGAAGTTCGCAATAAACCGACGATAGTAACCAGCCAACCCTAAGAATTGCCGTATTTTCGAAGGCGTCTTAGGTGCATCCACTTTTTAACTGATTCGATCTTTCCAGGATCAACGTGGATTCCATGCTCATTAACCACGTGTCCTAAAAACTTCACCTCTTGCAACCAAAATTCACACTTCGAGAACTTGGCGTAAAGTTTCTCTTCCTTTAGCAATTCGAGTATCGCTCGTAGATGTTGATCATGGTCTTCCTTCGTTCGGGAGTAGATAAGAATAGCGTCTATAAAAACGATTACAAACTTATCCAGATAGGGTTTACATACCCGGTTCATCAAGTCCATAAACACTGCCGGAGCGTTGGTCAGCCCAAACGACATGACTAAGAACTCATAATGCCCATATCAAGTTCTAAACACTGTCTTTGGTATGTCCTCCTCGTGAACCCTCAATTGGTGATAACCTGATCGAAGATCAATTTTAGAGAAGTATGAAGCTCCTTGCAATTGATCAAATAGGTCATCGATTCTTGGAAGAGGATATCGATTCTTCACGGTCAACTTATTTAGTTCTCGGTAATCGATGCAAATTCGGAACGACCCATCTTTCTTCTTAACGAATAATATCGGTGCTCCCCATGGTGAATGGCTGGGTCGGATGAAACCCTTATCCAATAATTCTTGTAATTGGCTTGATAATTCCTGCATTTCCGAGGGTGGGTAAGGTGTCTTTGCTACGGGTGTTGCTCCAAGAATCAAATCGATGCGGAACTCCACCTGTCGAGAGGGAGGCAAGCCGGACAGATCATCAGGAAACACTTCCGGAAAATCTCGCACCACCGGAATATCTTCCAGCTTCCTTTCCTCCTCATTCTTTTCTACTACGTGCGCTAAGAAGGCATAACATTGCTTTTGTAGACATCGACGCGTCTTTATGCAGGAGATAAGCCTTAGATTCTTCTCCTTGTGTTTTGAGCACATCACCGTTAGGCATAAGGATTCACACCACTTTTTCTCGACAGACAATTTCCGCTCCACATTTCGATAACCAATCCATCCCTACTACTACGTCAAAACTTCCCAATTCAAAAGGTATTAAGTCTATCTCAAAGGCAAGGTCCTCTAACGTTGTGGTGCAACCTCTAATTATTTCCTTAGCCTTTACAAATTTACCATTAGCCATTTCCACAGAATAACTAGTCTCTAAGCAGCTAGGGTTTAAACCAAGTAGAGGTGCAAATTCAGAGGAAACAAAACTATTATCTGCCCCGGTATCAAACAATACGGATGCGAAATGATTATTGAGAAGATACGTACCTGTAACAACATTCCGGTCCTGACGTGCATCATTTGCTCCAATCACGAATGCACGTCCTCGAGCAGCATTCCCCTGATTCACCTGACCTTGATTACCGGCTATTGCCATCACTTGATTTTGATTATTTCCATGTTGACCCGGTGCCCGATTTAGCCTAGGGCACACATTTTAATAGTGATCAGGGCTTCCACACTCGTAGCAAACCCTGATGTTTCCAGCCGGATTAACCGCATTTATCGGTGCAATCAAGTTGGGCGCCACCCTACAGTCCTTTGCAAAATGTCCCGAGCGCCTGCAGTTCATGCACATTCGGCACGGCGCCGCTTGCGAATGGTGAAAATTACACTTACCACATTTAGGATGTGGCCCAACATAGTCTCTCCTCCCTTGGTTCACCGCTACGAAGTTCCTCGTCACCTTTGCCCTCTTATGATACCTTCCCCCGGTTTGTTTGCTTGATTCCCCATTATCTCTCCTTTTCTCACCACCCTTACCTAACACTCCAGTTCTTACCATCTCATCAGTTAGAGTGCCTGCCTTTAGAATTACACTCTGGATTGTGGGAGGAGCGGCTGCAGTTACCATCGCCCGGATTTGAGAAGCCAAACCCTAAATGTACCTCTCGATCCTCTTTGATTCTTAGGTCACCAAATGCGGAACAAGCCTAGCCAGTTCGTGAAATCGATCCGTGTAAGCTGCATGTCCAGCTCCCACCATAGTATGATTCCAGAATTCATGCTCCAACTTTTGCATTTCATTATTAGGGCAATAATCCTTGGTGATCAAGGCTTTAAATTCATCCCAGGTCATTTGCATTGCCGCATCCCTACCTCTTACTTGAATCTGAGTGTTCCACCAGGTTAACGCCTTTTCTTGCAGTGAACATGTAGCATACTTAATCTTCTGACTATCCAAACACTCTCTTATGTCAATCACCACCTCCATATTTTCAATCCATCTAGTCAGCGCTATTGCTCCACCTTTGCCATCAAATTCCTTAGGTTTACAGGCCACAAACTCCTTATAAGTATATCCTCTTCTTCTCTCGCCATTACCATCTCCATTTTCGTTTCCTCCTCCGTTAACATTCCCATCATTTGGTCCATTTCCATTTCCACCAATCGGACCATCACCATTGCCATTTGCATTCCCATTACCATTCCCATCACCTATTCCATCTCCCTCTTGTCGTTCTCTCCTTCATACCCATTTCCACCATTTCCTTCATCACCATCATTCCCATTGTTATTTTTATTATCGTTGTTGCCACCCCCATTGTCGTGGTTCATAATGTTATCACTCACTTGTGCCACTATGGTTGGGATGAGCGCAGCTAACTGCTGGGCAATCATAGCAGCTATGTCAAGGTTCCCAACTCCATGGTTTTGCCAGGTGCACCACCTTCATTTCCTCCACCTGGTGCTTCACCCCTACACCAGCACCTCTTCCTCTACCTCGGCCTCTTGGGCAGCACCACCATGACCATTACTGCGGGTAATTCTTCTGGGCGTCATTTTCTAATCAATCACAGATAACACATAAGTTTTAATCATATCAGGGTTTACCATAATTCAGTCATCCACGCGCAAATAACACATCATCACAACCATATAACTCGCTAATAATATCATAAGCAATTTCATAATAATAATAATATAGAGTTCCCATTTTCATAAACCATCATATCCATAACATAGTCAAATACCAAAATACCCTCAAAACACGTAAGTACTAAAAGTCTAACAAAATCCCAATACGAAATATAAAATAACTAAAATAAATCTCATCAATTCTTCACTTCCTCCTCAATGCTCATGTAATATCAATCCTGGTCGTCGCCACTGCTGGAGGAACTAGAGGGGCAGTCACCCCATAGATTGGCCTCATCTGCCGGCAGTCGGAACCTAAAACGATTGGCAGAGAACACTCTCTTCCTGGCAGTCATCATCCTCAGCGCCCCAACTCCGTTAACACGGTACGGCCCACTAAGGTAATCAGGCACCCAAGGTCCCACCTCAAGGGCGACCCTCACAACTGCCTGTTTAGTAGTGACAGGCACGTTCAACTCAGCAGGTGCAGGAACAGGCATGACTGGTGTAGTAGGGATAGGTGCGGCCGGAGCAGCTTGGGTCACAGGTGCCATAAGAGCAATCGGCGCGGCTCGAACAGCAGGCATCCCTAGTACAACCGAGTTCACCGGATCTTCCTCTTCAGATGATTTCGATGAGTCCGACATCATCTCCTCAGGTTCAGACTCAGTGTGTGAAGACGACAACAGCCAGTGGTCAGAAAGGACCTCTTCAGGTTCTGACTCAGAGTCAGAATTAGTGATGCGAGCTATGGAATGATCAGATGGACCAGTGGAAGACATCCTATAAGGAAAAAGTATAAGTACTTTTCCTCAAATGAATGCAATCAAAAGATAGCAAATAGGCAATCAACTAAGAAAGAACATACATGTAATATAAGATACACACAAACCCTAGTATGCATTTTACATGAAGGTTCTTAGGTTATAGTCTAGATCGAGTGATCTACCTAATTCTCTATAACCAATGGCTCTAATACCAATCTGTCACACCCCCGCTTATAGCGAAAACACGAGGATGTAACGGACGGGATCGTCATAACACATTGTTAATTAATAGAGAGCGTTAAATGATATATAAGTGTAATGACGTCGCCCGACACAAATGGTGACTTGTGTCGTAGTCAGTCAATTCACGACAGCATAGTCAAACAAGCAACCCAAATGAATTCCACAACCCGGGAACAAGTTTAAGTAAAACAATATTCAGAAAGGCAAAACAAGTCAATAATCATAATTTATAATGTCAAATCAAGCCTAGCTCGAAATTCCTTAGGTCGTCACTAAGGCCTCATCAATTGCTAACCTCGATTAATATTACCTGAAAAGACATGCTCAAAAGGTCAACATATGTTGGTGAGTTCGCAGGTTTAAATAATAAATAAACTTGATGTTGTGTAATTGTTTGATAGGACATAAGTGCATACAGTTATAGGCAAGCAATATCACATGTAAACATGAGCCTCACAACTAAACCTATGACGAACCACACAGATCTTGTCGGAACATATTCACCCTAGGGACCGTCCGTGGCCACTATCAGTCCCAACTAGTATACTAACAAACAAGGGGGGGGTGTCAGCCCAATAGTACTATCAATACCTATCCGTCGGCTACAACACCGGAGTTAAATAGTTGTGAATAAAGAACCACACAGAAAACTCATGCATGTACAAGATATCTACTTACCAACAGTAAATACAATAGTCCCAAAATGTAAGAGGTCACAGCATAAAAAGGGTGAGCACATTTTTCCCCATAAGTTTTATAAATAATTGAAATGAAAAAGGGGCCGCGAAGCTCACTTGGAATGATACGAAAATAAGTAACGAAGAACTTCTAGAGATGAGAGCAACCCAACGATCAAGCACCTATAATTAAAGGTAATTTATTCTTAGAACGCGTCTACGATCATCGATTCATTCGGTTGTTCGGTTAGCCATGGGTCGGGTAGGGTTCGACGCGCGACACGCACACAAAATATGTATAGTTTATTTATTTATTTAATAAATACGAACGTTTTTGGATTTATATATATATATATATATATATATATATATATATAATTAGTCAATATTCACTCACTATTATTCATATTATATATGTATGTAACTTAATCACTATTCACAAACGTCATACACATTTATAATACGACCATTTTACTTATACCGTCACACGCACACATATGTATAGTTTATACAACCCAACACACTATATAAGAATAGTGATAATAATACTAATAATATTATTAATAAAGATAATAATAATAATATTATTATTATTAATCATAGTAATAATAACAATAGATAACAAACACACCATTCCTATAAACTTATATATATATATATATATATATATATATATATATATATATATTATATACACAAACATTTGCATATATACATTTAACACACAAAATAACATTCAAAGCTGTCATGGGCTGCTGTTTACTTGAACACACACACAATATCTTACACACACAATAATATACACACACCTACCACCCATATATAACCCACGCATTCTCATGCTTACACACACACACAACAGCACACACATACACACACTTTTGCATGCACAACACTCACACAACATACACAAACATGTTCACAGTATATACACACACATACAACATATAATTCACACACACATAAAACTAAACACATACATATATACACATAATATAAATACGCAGATACATTAACGTACGCAGTAGCTTTGCCTCCTTCGACTCATACACTATCGACCACACACACATGATTATACATACAACAAACACACACATAACACACATATATATATGCACGCTGCAGAAAACAATAACTATATATCTTACAATCATATACACACACAACATCATATATATATACGTACCAACGGACACACACACAAGCACACTTCCCGCACACACATCGCGCACACACACACACACACCAAACAACCATCTCGACCCACCCCGAACCACCGGAACTCAACCGAAACGAATTCGAGCCGGTACCGAAACCAACGTGACGAAACGAAACAAAACAAGCGTTGTAGTGATCGATTACCTGCGAGGCGTCGGAACGGTAAGACGATATCAACTTCCGGTGACTATAGAGCTTGATTCGATGGTCGGTTGTGGAGAAAATTCGTCGACGGCAGCCGCGTAGGGTTTCGTATGGCGATCGTCGGTTTCACGATATATTTACATATATGAAATTTTGACAATTTACACTTTGGACCTCCAACTTTCAATTAATTATTCCCTCAAGTTTAGATTAATTACATTTTAAACCCTAAACTAATAATAACAATAATAATAATAATAATAATAATAATAATAATAATAATAATAATAATAATAATAATAATAATAATAATAATAATAATAATAATATAATAATAATAATAATAATAATGAAAATAATAATAATAATAATAATAATAATAATAATAATAATAAAATAATTAATAATAATAATAATAATATATTTGTTATTTTATTTTATTTTATTTCATTTTATTTTATTTTATATATTTTAAATTGCGCGCGACTAGATTAATTACACTTTAAACCCTAAACTAATAATAATAACAATAATAATAATAATAATAATAATAATAATAATAATAATAATAATAATAATAATAATAATAATAATAATAAATAATAATAATAATATAATAATTATTATTTTATTATTATTATTATTATTATTATTATTATTATTATTAATATATTTTGTTATTTTATTTTATTTCATTTTATTTTATTTTATATATTTTAAATTGCGCTCGAATGGAACTCAATAACCGATACATTAAATACGGCATCATAGAGTTACAAAAGAAATCGAATAAATAATTAGAAGTTAACGATCCTAAGGTTAATTAACGGACCTGAAGTGACGTATGTCACATGTTGAGACACTATTACTTGTAAATTATATTTTTGTTTTGTTTATGATTTAGGCCTGTTGAAGTCCACCCCAATTAAGGGGATTTTAATCCGAAAATATCAATGAAACACACTAGTTAATTTAATTAAATTTACAATTTAGCTATTTAAAATTAAATTTTGGCATTTGTAATTTTAGTAGTCGAGTAGTCTTTTAGGATTTAGGGAAGTGAGTAAACGTTTTACAATTTTAGCTATATTAGTTTGTAAACATTTATAGGTAAATTGATTTCTATCTTGGTGTTTCATTCTTTTAATTGGGTTGCTCTGTCAAATTATCCCATATTAAATCTCAAGATAATTTGTAGTTGTAATACTTTTACTACATTTAAAGAGTATCAGCTTTTAACTATTCGAACTAAGGGTATTTGTAAGAGCCTATTGTCAAATGTGACTTTTTTATTGCTGTTAGAATTTAGCTAATAAACTATGTTTATTTGATTCGTTTTAATTAGATCATTTTGTGGCGTATTTGACCCGTCTTGAAGGCCTATTCTTTGCTCCACTAACCAAAAGTTTTGGATCCATCACTGATTCAAAGACAATTAAACATATATAATAAAAAGAGTTAATTACACGATTGGTCCTATAGATGGGGAAAAAGATAGGGTTGGGTATGGGGCCCACTCAATTTAATAATTGAAAAGCTTTAATTTTAAAATATAAAAGGGTAAAATGATCATTTTAAACGAATTTAATAGCAAAAACTAAAGGTCGTCCACTCTAGAGACCAATCGTGTTACGGTAAGGTAAACAGTTGGGATCAAACCTGTAATTTTCCAAAAGTTGAAACCAATACTATAATATGAGCATACCACACGGACCAATCGTGTAATTAACTCTAATAAAAAAGAGAAGAATGAGAACTATAATACAAACAGCAAGAAACTCAACCATGCCCCATATGGTATCGCTAGTCTTTTGACCTTCTAAGAAGTTAATAATGTTGCATAACACGATGTATGATTGATATTACAACCACCACAAGTATTGGCTAATCTTATGATTTTAAATTGTTTGAATCATATTTATCGATAAAATACCCACGACTCACTACCATATCTCTATTGGTATGTGTTTAGTTGAAATGTAAATTAGTGTTTAGAGGTGTTAAAACTTCTCAAGCATTACTTTATAACTTGAAATAATTAGTGTGCTTTTATGTTTTTTGATTTTAATCACAACAATTTGAGTATTTTTATTTTAACGGTTAAAAATCAACAGGGAAGTATATGCATGAGGTTTCAAATTTTTCTACGTGATCTGTGAAATTATTTGTTTTCTTTTACTTTCTTTAATTTAATTTTGGGTTTTATTTTTTTTTCCTTATCTTTTTGTTTTTTGCTCAAATACATAACTTTTGTAGATTTTATTTTTGTATTTTGTGGTTTTGCTTATTTTTTGACTCAGACATATGATTGCGTCACTTTTGTGGTTTTGCTTATTTTTTTGACTCAAACATATGATTGTGTCACTTTTAGGACGAAGTAAACGTTAGGGTTTACGACAAAGTGACAACTGTAACGGCATGCTTTGTATCCTTCTTGATATCTTAGCTCAACGTGAGGGTGATAAAACCTACTTAAATATGAAATATAACAGTGAGATGTGCACATAAAACAAGGATAAAACAAGTAGATTTTGCGTATAATTACGTGTTGTCAGTTACAGTGTTTTGGTTGACGTTAAGGGAACAAAAACGTGATGAACAAGGAATTTTTTATGTACAACATGAATTTTAGCAGACAGTGTAATAAAATAAGATACTTGAGCAAAACTGGATGGATAAATATGTAGCATGAGCTCACATATAGTATCTCTCGCTTAGAGCACCCTTAATGAGTATTTTTCCGTTTTATCAAGACTATCTGTCCAATAAAAATTTAATTATATTGGGATAACATTTATGCTTTCAATCAAAACTTCCGCTTGTTTAAACCACGTCTTTTCAATTATCAATCTAAGAGTATGAACTGAGAAGGAACCTAATGAGTCGGCCAAAACCATGTTTATCTTTAACAGAGGAAATATTCAACTTCATTGCATTAATGAAGTTTCATATCATCCGGCGGGCTTTTAAACGTTTAGATAAAATCCTTTAAAACTTTGATGTCAAGACATTTGTAAATTCAAAAAAGTGCAATTGGTCATTTTTTTAATAGATTTAAACAATTCAAATATTAGTGTTTACAGGAAAGTTATTCCAAGATTTTTTTTTAATATGCTTGATTCTTTTAAACATCAACCCACACATACCGATACACCGCTACCTTTAAACTACATTAATGAACAACACTTGAATAATCTAGGATAAATTGTCTCTCTTAAGTCGACCCATAACTTTTGGTTGAGGTGAGACCACCGTTTACGACTATACCCAATCCCCCAACCCAATGCGCCTAACCCACATTGAGTTAAGTTTGGTATAATTAGAATAAACTTAAATATAAACAACTTAAACAATGACCGAATGATTTATTTTGACTAAACTCCCGTTTTACGTAAGGTCCGAGGAGGATCCGGATCGCAAAAAGATCTAAAGCACGTAGCCTTACTAGAGGTGGGCAAAAAAACCGGTTTGGGTTTCCAACCCGGTTTGAAAACTGGCACCGATTTGGCCCCAAACTTGTTTGACCTAAAATCGGTTCCAACCCCGGCACAAACCGCCAGTTCACCCTCGGTTTGACCCCTTACTACACAAAACGGTTCAAAAATAATAAAACCAGTTTACCGGTTCGAACCGATTTACCAGTTCAAACCGATTTACTTACATGTCAAAAAAACCGGTTCGGTTTAAAACCCGAATCGATTTGAAAAAAAAAAAAAAACAAAAAACATAAACAAACCGGTTTGTACGCGTCTAACCAGTTAAGTCGCAATATCGTACAAAAGGTGGTTAGAACCATTAGAGAATATTTGCGTCAAAACAAGTATAAAACCCTGCTACTATCGGAACCCCGACCTTTTCCGGCGAGCGTGAATAGTTCCGTCCGGCGGCTTACGGCAGCGATGGACAACGGGAAGAACATGAAGAAATCATCATCCTCATCGAGTAGAATATCTCTCGAACAATTCGTCTCCAAAATGACCCCTCTTATCGATATGGAAAAGGTACTCGATCTTCTGCTTCTCCCTGTGCGTTCCCTTATAAGATTTTATGTTCATTGTTCTTTCGATTGACGTATACAATCAGTACGGTGATTGAATGGCACCTTTAAATTTCTCTATGATAATGGATGTACTTTACTTTGAGAGGCTAATTTGAGGATATTGATGTATTTTAGACTAATTAGGGTTTTAAGTTTGGGGATTACTGTGCAGGAGTTTGCATGTTTTTGATAAGTTGTTTTGTCATTAGCAATTGGTGATGGGTGCTTTTTGTGTTTATTTTATCATTGTAGGAAGCGGAGATATCTTTATCATTGAGCTCTGGTGCTAACAGAAATTTGGATTCTGCTTCAAAGAGAGGGTCTACCATTCTTAATTTGAAGTGTGTAGATGTTCAGGTTTGTACTTCTCAGTTATAGTTATTACCTGCATTATTTGCTCCATTGAAAAGAATATGATCTGCAGTTTTGGTTCAGTCAAATCTTGAATTTTGTTGATTGATAGTATATAATTTAATTATATAATCAAAGACACACAAAGTTCTCGACTTATCTCCAGAGCATAGTTATTTTTTTTGGTTATTAGAACGGTGAATGAAACACAGTTTACTTGGAACTAACTAAACTGCTGATAGTTAAATCACTTTCGAATTTGTTCACTCTAGACCGGGTTGATGGGCAAAACTCTTCTTGAACTTCAATCAAACAAAGGAGACGTTCTTCCTGCTCACAAGGTAAATATGGTTGACACACTGTCACTCACTGCATAAACCTTTTTTTATCATTTTTTTGGCCTTTTTTTTGTTTCATTTGAGATATATATATGCTATACATGTTATTATCTAGTTTCGTAAGCATAGGGGTCTCTTAATTTTGTTGTAGTTTGGAACTCATGATGTTGTTGTTCTAAAACCAAACAAGGCTGATTTAAGCTCCCCTGCCCTTGGACAAGGCGTCGTTTATCGATTAAAGGTAGATAGTTTTCTCTCAACAACAATTTGTCTTCCGTTGTTCTTCTGGTTATAAGATGTGTCTATTACATTTTACAGGATTCATCAATAACCATTGCATTTGATGATATTCCAGAAGAAGGTTTAAATAGTCCCTTACGTATTGAGAAAGTGGCTAATGAGGTACAGTGTTTATAACTTATTTTCTCAAATTCCTACTTTCACATGGTAATAACCTTATACATGTGTGTAGGTGACATACAGAAGGATGAAAGACACATTAATACAGCTAAGTAAAGGTGTACGAATGGGTCCTGCTGCAGATTTAGTTCCTGTTTTATTTGGAGAGAGATCTCCAACAGTAGTGAAAAAAGATGTCTC
This sequence comes from Flaveria robusta, assembly GCA_025506415.1. Lineage (NCBI taxonomy): Eukaryota > Viridiplantae > Streptophyta > Magnoliopsida > Asterales > Asteraceae > Flaveria > Flaveria robusta. Next base: position 4,720,431 of record CM046471.1, on the reverse strand, counting down.
CTTTACTCCGTTCAATAAAAATCTTGATCACTCCCAGGTTTTGAAGCTTTTCATTTACTTCTCTTATAAATTGTTATACTTATACTCCTGGTTTCTTTATATTGTTCTGTATCACATGGTAAAAATAAAATTGTTCTTTTTTTTTTTGGATTGAAGAAAGATGCAGTTAAAAAAGCTCTTTCATCAAAAGATGTGTTTTTGTTGCATGGACCTCCTGGAACTGGAAAGACAACAACTGTAGTGGAAATTATTTTACAAGAAGTGAAACGTGGATCAAAGATTCTTGCTTGTGCTGCCTCTAATATCGCTGTTGACAATATTGTTGAACGACTTGTTCCTCACAGGTAACACAATTATCATTACGGAAGAAATTGGTTGTTGGATAGTCCATTTCAATGGATCGGTCTCTTCTCGGGTCGGTCGGTTCAGGTGTTAATTTATATTCTTATCTGGTCCATTTATATGACCCGTAAGGTCAAAAACTTGATCTATCCAGAATGATAGACCTACCCATGTAGATGATCCTTTACTTGAGTCGGTCCATGATTCTTCTGGCTCAAATGCTCGATCACTCAATTCAGCTTTGTTTTATAACACTTCTGTTCTAGCCCCATGAATATTAAACCACCTTGCTACTTACCAAAATCCTCCCACTAACAAAACTTTTATCATTCTTTCTAGTTTTTTGTTATTATTTACTACATCATAATCAAATACTTTTTAATTTGAATATACTGTTTTGAAAACCTTTTATAAATGAGCGAGATGACAAGTTTAAAATATTTAAGTAGACAGAAATCTTTAAATATTGTTGCTGATAATGAATTCTTAACAATGAGTATTTATAACAATAGTTTCTTACAAAACGTGACTTTGTGAAAAAAATATAAAGTGTCTTGTGATGACATGGCAACACCAATCTGAAGATGATGTAGATGTGAACACTTTGCATGGTCTGCTGATGTGGTCCATGATTACAATTTCTATTTAGTTTATTTTTTTATTTTGTTCACTGCATGTTTGCATGAATTTTGTACTTGGTACCTGGTAGCTATTCACAGTGGTAGGAGTAGTGGGGTACTATCCGATTTGTTTTCCATTATTTTGCTTCTGTCATTTATGTTTTGAAGTGGTAATACAACAGTGAGTTAGCTCTCTCAATTTGAGTTTTCCCATCACAGTGAGTTTGTGTGTTCTATTGTCTCCTTAGTGCGTGTGTTTATGAAGCTCACTTGCAAAGTTAACAACTTGTACTGTACATAAAAAGATGTGCTGAATCTTTTTTTTCACATACTTACGAACATGACAAAAAAAATCTTCTTCAAGTTGATTAGTTTTATGGTATCTATTCATAAATAGTAGGACTGCTGTTATAAAGATCAAATTGCTAAAGTATAAGAGGCTGTTTGATTACACTGACTCAGTAAGACCTGACTGAGTCAGAAGCTGACCCAGTTAGAAGTTCTGACTGGGTATGCTTCTGACTGAAACTTGGTTGTTTGATTCAGTATCTGACTAGAACCAAATCGATTCACACCACCGGAGTCACACCACCGGTCGGAACCACCACACCACCGCAATCCACCGCCCTTCGCCACCGTCGTCCGCCGAACCACCACCAAATCGATTCACAGCACCAAATCGATTCACACCACCAAATCGATTCACCGGCGGGTTTGATGCCGGGGGGGTTGCCGACGGGTGGAGGTTTGGCCTGGGCCCGGGGGGGTCGCCGACGGGTGGAGGTTTGACAGAGGGGGTCGCGCGGGGGGGGTTTGGCTGAGGGGCAGCGCCCTTTTTCCGGGTCAGCATGTTTTGATTTAGGGTCTGGGTCAGCATCCACGGACCCGGTCAGAACACAACACAGCCATATCAAACACGCTGACCGGCTGACCGAGTCAGCCGGTCAACCGGGTCAGCCAGGTCAGCCAAAATCAAACAGCCCCTAAGTGTGATTATATGATAAATTTGATTAAGATCAGTTTTAGAATTTGAATATTTAATTATTATTTAGTTGAAACCTGGAGTAATATATCGTTATGATGTTTACTATATAACATATTAATTTCATAACAAATAAAGAACAGAGTAAAAGAAGCAAAAAAAAAAAAAAAAGAAAGTTTGAAAGAAGAAAGTAACAACATAGTATGTGAGAACTGAGAAGGGCTTGGTGGGGGAGCGAGTGCTTGGGTGGGTGGGGACTAAGTAAATTGTAAAACAATTGGGTTGATCGGGGTCATGATAGTAGGGTCATGGCTCAGAAGAGATCCATCAGTTCATGAGTTAGATCATAATACATTTAGTCAGGTCATCGATTAGATTATAATATTAATCAATCTGATCCAAATGATCCATTCATAGGTCTACTAGTCAAATGTATGTTTGTTGAGATTCTTGCATATGAAACATGAAAATGAATACACATAATTAAGTCACATGTCAGATGGATAACATGTGAAGTCACTTGTATTGAAATAAAGATGCATGTGTATGTGTGTGTGTTTAATTACTAAACTGTTGGTTAATTGCTGGATTAGAGTGAAGTTGGTGAGAGTGGGACATCCTGCACGATTACTACCCCAAATATTAGAGAGTGCTCTTGATGCACAGGTTTGCTTTATTTTATCTTTCTGTTTAACTTGTTTTATATCTATTTTTATTTTCTTTTTAATAGGTCTGACTGATCTTCTATCATAGTTCACAAACCATGCTAGTGAAAAAACTTGAATTCTGAACAAACAATGTGATTGATATATTTGTGATATAGATATGGAATTGTTTTCTTACCACTATTTCATATTTCTCACTGCTAGGTATTACGTGGGGATAACAGCTCTCTTGCAAATGACATTCGGAAAGAGATGAAGGTAAGTTATTTTAAGTAAATTTAAACTTGAACGTTTTTTCTGTCTTTTATTTTCCCTAAATTTTGTTCTTCCATCTAATTATAATGAGTTTGCAGGCACTGAATAATAAATTGTTGAAGGCTAAAGACAGAAACACAAAGAGGGATATAAGGAAGGAGCTCAAGACGCTTTCAAAAGAAGAACGCAAGAGACAGCAACTGGCTGTGACAGATGTTATAAAGAACGCAGATGTCGTATTAACAACTCTTACAGGTTCATTGTCAAAAAAGTTAGATGGCACTTCATTTGATCTTGTGATAATTGATGAAGCCGCTCAAGCACTTGAGGTAGCCTGCTGGATTGCTCTTTTGAAGGTAATATATAACCCTTCTCTTTTTAACTATCTTATATCATCCTATATTTTATATGATTAATGATTAATTGTTTGTTTAAGTACAAAGTTTGGAAATGCCGATAAACTTTCACATATTGCATGGCTAAGTCCCTAAACTTTGTTTATGGGCTTTGTAAAACTGAACAGGAAACCTTTTGTTTTGTATAATTAAATCATTTAACTTGTTAACATCTAACTTAAAGGTCTTCTTTACATGACTATTTCCTTTTGGAAATAATTGGATTGAACAAACACGATAAACACCAAATTTATTAAAACAAAACCACAAATTACAAAGACTCCACACCTCTATTTGTGCTAAAATAATCTTGCTCCCTATGTTACCCTACACCTACTAATAAGGAAACAAATAATAACAAATCTCCAACCACTCTCTTTCTAAACATAAATCAATATGCTTTCCTAATAAACTTGTAATTAATAAACTAATACCATCTATATATTTTTTAGTTAATCAGAATTAATCCATCATTCTACCCCTTAATTGTGATTTTATACCACCTAGATCTTGAATTTCCCAACAAAACTCTCAGTCTCATCACTTTAATCTTTGGCTCGGTTACCTTGTTTCTTTCTTTTGATCCAACCCTTGGTCACACAAACCAATATCTTCATCCGCTCCACTAAATTCCGGCATCTCCATCTCATTCATCATGATCATGATAATAATCATGATCATCTCGTTGATACCTTTTCGGCCTGATCTTTTCCCTTCGGATCACAGCCTACAAAACTCCTCCTCTAGTTTTGATCTCTCCCAAAGCACACACCTTTTTTCTTTTCCGCCTCACACAAAATCACTTCCCTTTTGACTTGCACAGAATCACAACTTTCTTTCTCCTCAATGACTCACACAAAATCATTGTTTTGATCAACATAGATTGTCTTCTTCCTTTAGTCTCCTGCCTCACACCGAACTGCTCTCCTTTGCTCACTCAAAACCTTAGTCTTCTTGGATGGTTGGATCACGTAGAACCTTTTACTTCTTGGCTTAGATAGAATTGATCTCATCTTGACTCCCACAAACCATCTTTGGCTCACATAGAACCTACTCAATCTTTCCTCTCTTGGTCTCACATCTTCTTCCTCCCATGATCGGCTTTTAAGCTCTAATGTGAATAATTCGATTGAGCAAACATGATAAACACCAAATTTAGTATAAACTAAACTGCACAAGTTACAAAGATCCTATGTATCTATTTATCCTAAAATAAATTTGCTTTCTAAGCTACCCTACTTTTAATAACAAATCTCTAAGCATTATCTTTTTCTAAACATAAAGACTCAATATACTTTACTAATAAACTTAATAATTAATAAACTAATACCACCTTTATTTTATTTTTTTGTTAATCAGGCTTAATCCATCAATCCTTAACACACTTTTAAAAAAGGCATTTTTCATTCTCTTTTATAAGTTAACTGATGTAATAATGCAAAAACAAAATTTAGGTGTTTTAATTGTGTAAAAGAGGAAGGATCATATATTTTGTTTTTGTTTGCTCTGACTATTTAAACCTTTATTTTGTAGGGTTCTAGATGCGTACTTTCTGGGGACCATCTCCAACTTCCTCCAACTATCCAAAGTGTTGAAGCTGAGAAAAAAGGGTTGGGAAAAACACTCTTTGAGCGCCTTGCAGATTTGTATGGAGATGATGTCATGTCTATGCTCACCGTCCAGTACCGCATGCATGAACTTATTATGGACTGGTCATCAAACGAGCTTTACAACAGTAAGGTACTTCGATCCATTTTTTGACATGTAAGATAACTCATTTTAGCTGTTATATCATGAATTAATCGATTGTTATTGTTGTTGATATATTATTATTATGATGATGATAGATTGAAGCTCATGCAAGTGTTGCTGGGCATACCCTACATGAACTTGAGGATGTACAGAAGTCTTCTTCAGTAGAACCTACTCTTCTTCTCATAGACATAGCAGGGTATGCATATTAATCGTTTTTAATTACCGTCATATGACATAACTTATGAGACAATTCCACAAATTTATTATTTTCATATCAGTAATATTATTATTTGATTGTAGTTGCGACATGGAGGAAAAAAAGGATGTAGAAGAAAGTACATTAAATGAAGGTGAAGCTGATATTGCTATAGCCCATGCAAAAAGACTCATTCAAAGTGGAGTTCGTCCTTCTGATATCGGAATCATTACGCCTTATTCAGCACAGGTTTTGCCCCAACATAAGATTATAAGGCTATCCATAGTGTTTTCCTTTAACCTTACCATCTTTCAGTCCATCTCAGTACCACATCATCTTTCACTCCATCTTTCACCCACTGTAGTGATCACCGCTCCCTTTTAGGTTACCGCTCCCTTTTATTCCATTAACGCATTAAAAAAAAGAAATGTGTGAATGTGTGCACGGCGAGGAAGATCGAGAGAACGGCTAGTTTTGACCACTCTTGTGCTTTTGCGTGATCCCTAAGGGAGGGGGTGGCGGTGTTGCCGCACCCCCTTTCACCTCCACATTAGCTCAAAGCATTGCATGGCATGACCATTACAGATGATCTAAGGAAAATAAAAATAAAAATAATAAAAAATTATAAAAAAATAATAGTTTTCAGTGTTTTGGGTGCCTATTTTGTAGGTTGTTTTATTAAGAATGCTGAGAACAAAGGATGACAAGTTAAAAGAATTAGAAATCTCCACCGTGGATGGCTTTCAGGGCAGGGAAAAAGAAGCCATTATTATTTCGATGGTCAGGTCAAACTCAAAGAAAGAGGTATACTTATTATTACTGTTACAAATCTACATGACCGAGCTCACTTAAGCTTAACTTCAGCTCTTTTAACTTAAAAGAGCTCGAGCTTGAGCTTGGCTCATTTGGACCTCCATGTCTAAGACTTGAGAGTGATTTTTCAAGCTACAAGTCTAAAGCTTAGTTCGGGCTCAGTATGTTTTTTATTTATTAATTATTTTATTTATATAATTGTTTTATTTATGACTTTATATTATATATATTGTCTACATTACTTTGTTATTTATATAATAAAATTATATATAAAAATATTAATTTTGTAATTATATATGTATTGATTAAATAGAAATCTTTATATTTGTAAAAATAATATTGTTTAGGCTCGCGAGCCTAGTCAAGCTAGATACATTATGTGGAGGCGTGCTTGTTTATTATGTGAGCTCGGATCCGAGCTCAAGCTTGTTTAAGGTCAACGAAATTCAAGCTTTTAATGAGCCAATCTCGTGTAGTTAGCTTTACACCTCTTAATTTATGTTATGTTTAAAAAACAAAATTTGACTACAAGTCTATATATTTGTTTCAGGTGGGGTTTCTAAGTGATCGTAGACGTATGAACGTTGCCGTGACCCGGGCAAGGAGACAGTGCTGTCTGATATGTGACACAGAGACTGTAAGTAGCGACAAGTTTTTGAAACGTCTGATTGAATATTTTGAGGAACATGGTGAGTATTTGAGTGGTTCAGAGTATGGAAATGAATAGGTTGTTTTTTATTTAATAGAATAAGATAGCATGTGTCAAATGTGGAGCTAAGCAACTTTCAAGTGCTTGAGCATGTAGCCAGCATTTGTTTAGCTGGCCAATGCATGTAGACAACAACCCAAGGACTAGGTAACATCGTCACGTAACAATCATTCGTACTAGATGTGTCGATGTGGTCCAAACAATTATTCCTACTAGTCTACTAGATGTGACGGCGTGGTCCAAACGCCACCTTGTCCGAATCGAAATCCATTGTCCATGATTTGGAACCTTGTTCTTGGCTGTGAGTGACGTTCTTCCAGTCTCGTCTCCAGAAAATGGTCCGAAAGAACTCACTCGTGAACAATGATGTAAATTTAGAGAGTATCGAAAATAACTGGACAGTGAGCACTCTTCACCGGTAATACCACTGTTAGTGCAGTTAAAACCACACCCGCGACCTGATGCCACCATGTGCTTACGCCATCATCACTGCTACCATCATGATGACCAAACTAAAATGCAATACCAAAAATTGACTCCCAGGTGTAAAACACCATTTAGAACTCAAATTCTCATAAGTAAAATGAGCTGATATTAAGCTTATACAAGTTCATGCTTGACTCGACTTATTTATCTAAGGGGCTGTTTGATTACACTGACTCAGTAAGATCTAACTGAGTCAGAAGCTGACCCAGTTAGAAGTTCTGACTGGGTATGCATCTGACTGAAACTTGGCTGTTTGATTTAGTATCTGACTGAGTCAAAAACCGTATATTTTCTAATCAACTAGAATCATTAACAATCTTAATCAACTACTAAATCAAAATCGGAACCACCACACCACCACCACAACCACCACCGTCACCGTACACATTCCGACCAAACACCGGAGGGGGGTCGCGCAGCAGGTGGGTCGCGCAGCAGCAAGGGGTCGCGCAGCAGGTGGTTCGCGCAGCAGCAGTGGGTCGCGCGCAGGTGGGTCGCACAGCAGGGGGGTCGCGCGCAGGTGGGTTTGGCCAGGTCAGCATATTTTAATTTAGGGTCTGGGTCAGAACCCACGGACCCGGTCAGAACACGGGTCAGCCACATCAAACACGCTGACCGGCTGACCGAGTCAGCCAGTCAGCCGGGTCAGCCGGGTCAGCCAAAATCAAACAGCTCCTAAGTGGATATTAAGTTGAATATAAACACGTAGTAACACGTGACTTGTATACAATGACTTGTAACACGTGACTTGTATACAAACACCAATATGGACAGGTTCAATCATGGAATCCTACTCGAGAAAAATAAGAAAGCATTAATGACGTAGAAAGTTGTTTGAAACTGTCGTCATATAAAGGAAAATCAAAAACTAAACATATGACCAAAAAAGACCAAAATAAACATGGGACAGGTTACAACTTAGCCGAATTTAGTTGGGTTCAACCAGGACAATTAGAATATTCTTTTGGCTACAATATAGCCGGGTTTAGCCTAGCTTAGTTGATTTTAGCCGGGACACATGTTAGTTTTCCGTTAATTTCAGGTGGGATCAAGTTAACAATTGGGTCGGCTAGGGAGTAAGGCAGGCTTAGTTGAGTTTAGCTCCTCGTCTCTTTCACGTGAACAAAGTCAACAATTGGATAGGCTAGGGAGTAGTTGACTTAGCTTGCACAAGGCATTTGACATCTTACTATTGGTTGAAAATGAATAAAAGTATATTAAAAGTCAGATATTTTTATTAATTAAATGGTTGGTCAAACGTTATTTTGAAGATTTTCATGTCACAAAACGAAGAGTGCTCCCACACACCTAAGTTCTTAAATCTGTGTTTGGAGCTCTCTTCCTCTTTCTCATTCTCCTTCTTTCAATGTCTCAGACTTTTGTGTTTTTTTTTTTACTTGCACATTAAGTTATTCACCTCCAATCAGATGTGAGTATACATTAGGTATAACTTCTTTGACGGGTGAGACTGCATATAGCAAATCTCTTTTAGCGGGTGAGAATGCATGAGGCATGTATTCTTTAGTGGGTGAGAATGCAATGAATGAATGCAGACTCGTATAAGTGCTTGCAAGACTTTGTGTACATTGGGCCCTTTTACTTTCTTTTATTATTGTTATCTTTAGTATTTTATTTATATCTTTATCATAATAGTAATTAATCATTCATACTTTACCATAACTAGAGTTAAACTTTACTACTATCACACACAACACATCATCATTAACTTTTCATAGATGATAGGCATAAAAGGTATCATACAGTAAGGGTAGTTCATCAGCACAACCCATTTTACATCACTTTAACATATATCATCATTCCTTTATAAAGTATAAGGTACTTCATACCAACTTTACTAATACATATAAGACAAGACAAATACAGACAATAGGAATTGAGGAATTACAAATGAGCTAAACAAATGCGGGCAATAGTAACTTGGATTAATGCGGTTATACCAATGCGGGTAACAGTAACAACTAATGCAGATGATCTATATGTTTAGCGACACTTGGTTCCTTTGGTAGGATGAGCTATCATTACGGATAGGAACAAATGTGGACAATAGTCCAACATATGTGACTAACAAAACAACTAACACAGGTGGACTATGTGTTCATCCGCAATAGTTACAGTTAGGAACATTCAATGGAATTACGACAACTATGACAAATGCGGACATAAGCCGGCTAATGCGAATGACTATATGTCATCTGTATTTTTCATACCCAAAACATTCAGAGGCGAATGCAGGTACTACCACTAAATGTGGGCAACAGTAAATCATCCTCATGGGAACCAATACGAGTTAACCATACACATCCGTATTTGTACACTTAAAGAACTAAGGTACTAATGCGGATGACCTTTTAGTGAATTCGAGTGTTGATGATTCACCCGCATTAACATACACACTTTACCATCCCATTAGCATGCATGCTATCAGGGTTCGCATTCATCATACAAACTTTCATAAAACACATAAAAATATTAACTTTCACACTTTGAATTCTTTTGATCTTTAACAAAACATTCATGTTATGCATATTAGCCCCGAAATACATAAAAACACGTAAAAGTGGAGATCTAAAGCTCACCTTAGCTTGTAGAACATGACTAAACCCTAACCCAAGAGGTATCAACCAAGATCTACACATATATACGTAAAGAGGTCAACTTTATCGAATAAAATGATGTTAAAACACCCGAATAGCATGGTCTAGCTTATATATATCATTTAATACGTAAAAATTGGTCCCTTTACTTCAATCTTTAACTTTCTCTCTCTAAAAGTGTAGATTTCTCTCTCTCTAGGATTCAAGGTTTGCGAAAACCATGCTTGGGGTGGCTATCTTTGCTTTTATAGAGGTTTTAGGGTGTCAACTTTCACACTTGCTCATATTTAGCCCATTTTCTTTCTTTAAACTTTAAACAGGTCCCCATTTATATTCTTTAACAAACCGGGGTGTTACACGCTAACACATATTCCGAGGCGCGGTCTATTCCGATAGAATTTATGAAATATCGAAAAAGCCTCCTTTCACCAACAGGTTTCTCACGAATCTCTCTGTCGACTTAAGTCGTCTATTTTGTAGTGGTAGACATATGCATGTTGTGGTGACTCGTTCAACGACGGTAGGATACTGTGTTGTTTGATACGTGGTACAAAGACTAAGTAGTGACAAGTATTATATTTAATATTATTGATTGAATAGTTGAAGGAACATGGTGAGTATCCAAGTGATTCAAAGTATGGAAATGAATAACATGCCGCTGATTTATTTGTATTACTAGGAACAACATATAGATATAAAACAAAAAGCAAGCCAACTTCAAATTAAGTGTCAAGAATTGAACAAGATAACATGTGTTAAATTTGAAGATAATCTACATTCAAAGGCTTGAACATATGACTAGCATGTGATTCAATGTAGTTCATATGTTTCATGGGCAAATGCATGTAAACAACCCAATCATTGTCACTGGTCGGGCTAGGTAATGTCATCACGTAACAGTCATTTCTACCAAATGGGACATGACATGATCCAAACGCGACTTTTCCCCACCCAAAATCAACTTTGTCCATGATATGGAACCTTGTCCCTGATGACACCATCACTGACATTTCTTCGCTAGCAAATGCTATGGCTACTAACGGCTGTGAGCGACGTTCTTCCACCCAATCGATTAGGTCTAGGAAATGGTCTTTCCCGGTGGCTGTTTGCAAGAACTCGTGAACTTTTGTAGCTATGTCGCTCAATGGCATCTCCTTTAGTTCCTAATGTGTCAAATCAAGTTAACTAGATTCGCAACCAAGAAACTTGTAAACACTGTTTAAAACAATAAATAGTTATAAGGAAAAATTATCATAATGAACATTTTGACCCATTTTTTTTATCATAATGACAGTTAAATTTTTGCACAGAAAAAAAAGGGCTAAATTTTAGCTGTTTATAAAAATTAGGCTAGATATTAGTTATCTGCAACGAAAGTAGAATAAAAATTGGTCGTTGGTAAATAAATAGTTTAAATGTCTGAATAAAAAAGGTTAAATCTTAGTTGTTAGGGTAAAGTGTAGCTGTTTTTTTTCCGTATATGTTGATTTTACTGTTTTTTTTATGGACACATACGTCCCTTAACTATCAAAGCTTACCTGTTATTTTCTAATTGGTTGGTTTTGAATATGAATAGGCTAACAATTAATGTTTATTTTGAAAATATCAAAACTGAATAATCATTTGGTAAAAATGTGAGTCAAAAAACATGCAACTTGAGTGGTACAACTTTTAACCAGATTTAAGTGCGAAATAAAACAAAACTAATGACTATAGTGGTTCGACCAACAAAAATTTAAAAGTTCCGTTGAGAATCATTGCCAAATTTGTTTAAACCTTTTTATATGTTCATCAAAACAAATTATCAATAGTGTATTTTTTTAAACGTCTAATTGGATCACTAACGGGGCCACTGACCCATCTGATCATTTTCATTATTTAAGTACGCAACCCGAGACTACACTCTGAAAAAAAAAAAAAAAAAAAAAAAAAAAAAAAAAAAAAAAAAAAAAAAAAAAAAACTCATCATAGGTAAGAGAAAAAGTTCGTTGGCCCAACCTGAATCTCTTTTTTTGTTATAGATTGGATTTGAACGCAAAACATCCCTTTATTTTAATAAAATCATGTAGTACCTTTTTTTAATTATTTAGGCTAAGGATCATTAGTATCATAATATAACTTTTGTCGAAGTTCTATAAATAGTACATGATATAACTTTCGTAACACTCAGATGAGTTCATTACCTGTGATCTTTTCGACCCAAATGGCACCGATAAAACATTTCCAAAATGAGAAGCCATTAGTTTTTCTTTCTCCTCTCCATCTCCCTGACTTAATTGACACCTTCCATCAACCGCAAGAGCCACACTACACATCTGGTTAAAAATTTTTGAATCCTCCATGCTCAAAGCAACAATCTTCCACAAAAAAGCGGTGAAAGACACAACTTTCGATCTTTTAAGCCCATTTCCACTTGCTAATAATTGTATGTTTTTAAGTTGATCACCCTTGATGACGAATATCCGATTAATGAGTAAATAATCGCCATTGTTGTTTTGGTCATGGTCATGCTTGGTTGGTGGTTCATATGGAGCGTACATTTTGTCGATTAACATTGAGTACGTGGTTCGACGCCTAGGATTGAGGATGGATCTTTCAAAAGAGGGAAACATAGATGGTGGTTTGGATCGAGTTATTTCCGCCCATGATGAGATAAACATGTTGGCTGAGTAACCATCAGCTGCCCGGTGATCAAATATACACCCGATCACTATGCCTCCGCATGCTAACTTGGTAACCTGCAGTTTATAGTCGGACTTGATACTATATATATAATTCATGAGATGTCCAGTTTATAGTCGGACTTGGTACTATATATATAATTCATGGGATGACCTAAACCTACCTCTTCGCTACTTTTAATTGTTGCACTTCCATTTAAGTTGTCACGTCAGTTATATTTCAATTTTTTCATAATAAAAGACAATATGTTTTTTTATTTTACATTTTTTTAGAGGTATGTTGAAATTTTAAGGATACATTTACCCATCCTAATTGATTAATTTAATTTGTTTTATTTAACTTGTTTGTATTGAACATTGAGTGCATTGGAAACAAAGAAATATAATATATCGTCATTGGCAGAATTAAGAATATTTTTTTATAGTATCAGTATAATATCTATGGTTCTTTGATTTTAACTACCTAGATTTCATAGTTTTCGGGTCGGTCACACAATGAAAATATTATCACTAGAAAAAAACATACGATGTCATTAAAATATAAAGAAATATCTTTTAAGTTGTTCCCTATGAGTTTTCATGTTTTAAAACCGATCGATCACAGCTTCAATGATAATTTTTGCAAAGAATTGTTTTTCAATATAACAAATACAAGTATTATTCATATGTTTATCAATCATCCGATTACGCAAATCTGTATTCACATTTTTCATTGAATAAAATCCTCTCTCAATACTCGGGTTGTAATCAATAGAACCAATGTGAACTTCAATAAACGATATTTCAATGAGTATCCAACATGTTTTTTTGTATCTGGTAGAACTAATTAATAAATGAATAAAAGAATATGGGAATTGACTAAGGATTTGAGTTTTTAATTATAGTATTATACAATCTACAAAACTAACACCAAAATAATTATTTAAACTTTCATATAACTATTTGATTACTATTTTAACTTACAAAAAAGTTATTTAATTTTTCTTAAATCAATGCGCAATAGGAAAATATTCTTTTTTTCACAAAAACAATGATGACAATCATAAATATGTTCGTCTGGGACCTCAAAAATAATAGTATTAGTTGATTCCGTTCTTCCCAATATAGTTCCCCCATCAACCGTATTTTACATCGAGTGTGTAAATATTTCACGAATGATCATATTTACCAAGTCGTCGATAGAAAACAGTAGCCGTGTTGTTTTAAACGATGATTATTAAATTATTCGTTTGTTTTACATTTAATATTCAATGAATTCATCATGGCATGGTTGTCTCATTCACAAATAACTCCTAAAAAAACAACTTAAAACATATATAACTTAAGTTATTTTCAGACCCACGTTAGCGTGAATGTAATGACAAATCGTCTAGAGCATTTTGGACCAAGTACTAAGAGTCAAAACTCTCACATCCGTGCCTCCAATCCTTAATTTGTCTTCAACTTGACGAATTTCTAGTGATATTTAATTTTGTTCTCATTTATATTGTAAATCGCATGAAATTAAATCTGAGATTTGCCGTTTATTACTAGATATCTTCTCTATTTAAGTTAACTAGTTTTAATAAATTTGTGCGTTACACGAGTCGAATTAATAAAATATTAAATATAATTAAAATTTATTAATAATAAAATTATATTTTAATATAATATATGATTGAAATTTATACTTGTTGATAACAATTAAACCGTACATATGTTGCATTTGCATTTAATTGCTTCAAATGTATGCTGTATAGTGTATCATGCAATTTTCTTTATGTCTTGATGCTCAACGTATTGCTGGTTGATTAGTTCTCAAAAACAAATGTTATGTGTATATGTTTAATTTTAAACAATGAAAAACTTCTTATATCTTTGGAGGTTTTGTACCATAATAATATCGGAAAATTTCTGGAAATGTTATTTTTACTAACTTTTTCTCTCAAAATGTCCATTTGACTAGCTCATCCCAAACTTGTTCCCACCCCAACACGGGCATCCCAAGTCCCAACCGTAAAACAGGTTCGTTCAAACCCACGAGGAGCAGCTTAGATGAAACCACATGTGTAAATAGGATGGTTACAAAGATTTAGACGAACTTACGAGGTTCAGACGAAGTTAAATTCGTTCGGACGAACTTTTCGGACGATCGTAAGTTTGTTTGGACGAACTAACGAAAGTTCGGACGACCGTAAGTTTGTTCAGACGAACAAAAGCAGGTCCTTCGTAAGCAAGGGCGGAGGATATAAGGGGGGCCCCCTCTTTTTTTCATTAGTAGTGTAAATTTTTGTCTTGGTAGTGTAAATTTTTTTATATATATCAAGTTCGCCCAACCCTAAAAAATTTAATTCCGCCCCCGACCCCCCAGACACATGTCTCCAAGGGTGGACCCAAGTAGAGATGAGGGGGGGCAGCCGCCCCCGATAAAAAAAAATTTTAGTGTTATATATGTGTGAAAATCCCGAGTGCCCCTCCTAAAGTTATGCAACCGTCCCATTTTTGCCTTCCATGAAAACTTTTCCTGGGTACGCCACTGCATGTCTCACCTAATGCGCCGCTCATTATGGGTCCGAACGACCCTGTTCTATGGTCGGAGATGACCCTATTGGGCGGGAATGCTTTCGAGGATTTTTCCTAATAATATCCGTTCTCTATGTATGGCTAAATGTACGTATTGATTACCTGAATGGCAAGCACCCCATGTAGCTTCTTGGGCATTAACTTACCCTCAACACTCTCATCAGGATTATAGAAATTAAGTTCCTTGAGCCCCACGCCTGCAACACCTTCAGTGAACTCAACCCCTCGGTTATTGCAGTGAATTTGACTCTCTCCTGCAGCTGCATTCCATAGGATCTCGCCCGCAAGCGGGTAATATATCACAAGAGCTCGAGATAATGAGCGTTTGAGCGCGTCTAGCGTGGCCCGAAAGCTGCCATGAGAAGGTTTCTTGTAGCAGAAGAAATAGCCGACATCGAAAGGCGGCACGAGCAAGTCAAGGTTTGTAAAGGGTAGCCAGTGATCGTTTCGTGGCTCTTGTGCATGCACCACTACTTTGTCCATAATATTCACGGAGAAACTTTTATGGTTGATGGCCATGACTTTAAGAAAAAATGAGTGATGGCTATGAATAATATATAATGTGTGCATATATTTATGTGAGAATTAGTTTTCAAAAATATTTGATTCATTATCGTTGATAATGTTTTAGTGAACCACAAGTGTTCCGTATATTTTCACTTGGTTTCCACGTGTTTTAGTTATGTTTGGTGTTAAAGATTTTTTCTAAAGAAAATTACTAAAACAGACAATTTTATTTTTTGTTTCTAAATAAATTTATTTTCAAGTTTTATAGACATTTGTATGTAAACATTAGAAATACTCCCACACTATAAGCAATGAAGTAATTTTACCAACAAAAAAAAAAAGATACTTAAACACATGAAATTAATGAAAAATTCAATTTACAAAAGTACAAATAGTGGTAGTCATAAAAATGGGTGTAAAAGCTTCAAAAAGAAATTATAAACACCTTCAAAGCCAACTGCCCAAAACTCTTCAAGAATAACTTCAACTTTTCAAATCATAAGGGCAAGTTTGTTATAACCTTGCAAAAAATATCAAGTAGTAGTGATACTACCCCTTCTTTGAACCGGTTTATAGAGTACAACATTCACATATTTGGCTCGAAAACGATGAGAGAACCCGAGTGCCACTACAGATCGTGGGGCCTCATGGTTTTCAATGTAAAGATGGTTCAAGACCACATGTTGCGGGTCGGGTAAGTGTGCAGATGTCCCTGCATTGGTGGGGTAGCTCAGTATGGTGTGTTGCAGGTGTTGTGGAACTATAGGTGGGTCCCGCTCATCATCTTCACTTGCAGTGTAGACATTGTTGTAACTTGCATCAGGTGATCTGGGGACTTCAAAACCAGCTACGACAGGCGTTTCCTATCACATGATAAGCCCCACATCAAACTGGCTAAGTTGGAAGTGGTCATTTTTTAGAAGTGGTTATCTTTATGGATGTTACAGACTTACAGTAATAATCAAAATCTTTAAACGAAACAATGAAGAGGTTGTATGCAACAAAAAATAAGCTTTGAAAAACTTTCAACCCAATTTAGTTATCAAAACATCATTTGACCCGTTTGAGATGTACATAACTCGTGAGTAGAAGTGTCAAAAGTTAAAACTACCGCATCTAGTGATTATGTAGTTGCAAACAGCTTTTAGTTTTCGTCATTTACCAAAACAACATAAGGGATTGGAGGCTTACTTGATCTTGCCCACGAGATTTGTTCATCTTCAAAAAGAAAGACAAATTAAGTTATACTTCCAAATCATTAAAGGGGTCCAACTGAATCACCTAACCTGAAAAAAAACATAGATAACCCAATAGTGAAAACTGAATCACTTAACCTAAGAGTAGGATGAATGTGCCAAATAGAAAGGCGAGACTATAACAAAACCAACCCATTCTTTTTGGCTTATTTAAACGCATAAGACATAAGCTAAGTAAATCATTTTAGTTATGCACTTCAGATACAATATACCAACATCCATCGTCCTTCAGTATACATCTCTCACTTCCTAACTACAAAATATGCTACATGATCATTATAAAGAACTTTTCTGAGGAAGAACAATGGATGCTTGCAACATCTAAAATGAAGTTATGCTTCTATGACCTTGAAACTACATCTTATATCGAAAGTCTCTGGTCCTTATGGCAGTTTGGCTTGCTTTTTAGCAGCAAGAAAGGGTTCAAATGCTTTGCTTAAAAGTGGGAACATGATAGTTACATTAAACTTAGCAATCAATCTCATACATTTCAAACTTTCCACTAGATTTAAGATGGTGAAGTTGAAAGAAACAAGCGTTTAGCATCGATTTCACTAATGATTCAAGAAAACCATTCATATTTAATTGAAACTTATAATGGTTAATGTGTTAAATGTCTAATAGAACGTTTAACAGTCAGGTTTATACGGCATAATCATAGGACTCAAGTCATCAACTTTGAGCAACAGTCTTTGAAAATCGTTGTTTCACCAGAAAATAGTCTTTTAAAGCATCTAAAAACATTACAGAAATACAAAATTTTGAGTTTGAATTTCATTACAACAACGAGACTCCGATTATGAGAGCAGAGAGTCTAATCGATTCAATCTATCACATGCCGATCAAATACATATAAAATTCGAAATTAACATATCAAATACAAAATTTGGAGCAATATTTATCATTTTGGATGATTCTAAATGCATGTAATACGAAACGAGATCAAATTAACAACGATATGGAACCAGAAGAACACAGAAAGATCAAAACCTGTTGCAGCAAATCAGCAATAATCGTTCGATCAGGCCTCAATTATATCTGTCCTTCAAAAATATTTTTTCTATGAATCTAACGAACGCAATGAAGAAATTTGTTAACGATTACCGGAGCCCTAAAAACCTCATAAAGAAAATCAACGGCAGCGGCGGGGAGTGGAGGCTTGGTGTTTAACGGACCAAGTGTTAACCCGGATTTGTAAAGGGCCCACTTATACGCCTACCTTGACCCAATTTGATTTCAAGGGTCATATTTAGTCATTTAGAGATGAAAAAAAAAAAAAAACATACGGACCCGACCTGGCGGGTAGTGCCGGTACCCGGTTCTGGTTCGTACACGGACTACCCTTACCTGGTCTTTACTAGTTTATACCCACCACTAGCTTTAGTAAATCAATATTTACATGTGTTGAATAAATAAAATTTAAATTTGTTAATAATAAAATAATATTTTAATATAAGATATGATTGAAATTTTTTTTATTATAAATATAATAAATATATTTGTTTTAAAAAGAAAATTTTAAAAATATCATTTATAAAAACTTTCTTATTATAACTCCAAATTTGATTATTTTATAAAAATTTTACTTTTAAAAAACACCAATTGTAAATATTTTGAATTTTTAAAAAACTTTGATTTAAAAAAATTATTTTATAAAAAATTATTTTTTAGAAATAATATTAATTAAAGTATCTTTTTTTCAATTTATTACAAATTATTTTGATATGAAAAAAATTTTATAATATTAGTAATTAATATGATTATTTAATAAGAGATAGACGCAAAAAACTTAGTGAGCATAAATGTGATTATTTCATGTGTACTATCTATTTATCATTTTATTAAAATAGAAATATTCCTAACCGACTCCTATGTTTCATATTGTACCCAGACTGGATACTACCCGGTTTTGGACATTAAAACCCATTTTACGAATTTGAACATTGGGTGGCGGCTACATAGCCGTTTTGACCCGTTTTCTTTTTAAATATGATCATTTTGCCCTCCTTAAGTTAGTATATATAGATCTGCTACCCACCTTTCCTCCTCTTCTTTGAGAACCGTGTGAACGAAGAGCGGGCGGATCTAATAGTTTGGTTGACAAATCACTACAAAATGTAAAATCGAAAGCAAAAAACACAAAAAAGCTCTCTACAATTATTTCTCTTATTTTACTCTCTTTGGTATTTACTTCCTAAATTATAAAGGTTTCACACTCATCCATTGCTCAATATTCTTCCTTCGCCGTTCAAGTTATCCCACATAAATAAAGTTAAAATAAAATTGTATTTTGTTTAGAATAAAGTTGTATTTTTAAAATTTATGTTTCATTCGATTAAAAAATTAACACAAGTTATATTTTATGTTTATCTAGTGTTTTTATTTCTTTGTTTATGTTTATTTAATTTGAAAAATATATTACAATTTATTAAAATGAATTTAAATTTACAACAAATTTAAATATAATTCTGAAGTTAAACTTAAATTAATAGTAGAATTTGTAACTAAAAATAGAAATTATCTAAATTACAAAGAACAACTGCATTTACAGTGTTCTTTTTTTATTGGTTGGGGTATTTTGACTTTTTCATGTATATTTTCTTCCCTGTTGTTACACATATGTTGCTTTTGACTGGGTACGTGTCTTTTACCAGGATTCTTTCGAAGCTTCCATCTCACCCATATATGTTCTTTCTTTTTCTTCTTTTTGTTTCTTCTCACTTTCTTCTTCTTCACAAAGGTACCGCACCGTTCTTTGATGTCTTTTGTTGTTGGTTATCGATTTTGTGAACCGTCTTCAATTGTCGGTGACTCACACAGGTTGTGTTTCTTGGTTTTCATCGGAGTTGTTTTGCGTTTTGGGGTTTGACTGCTGAATGCAATGGCTGGTTTCTGATGTCATTTGTAGTTTCCGGTGGTTCCGCCTTTCTGGTTTCGTTTGTTGTCTGTTTATGTGGTGTTTTCTATTGCCGGTGTGTCATGCCGGTTTTTGGGCCTTCATCGTTGCTTGGTGATTTTCAGTTGTTGGTTGATTAATTTATGACTACTTTGTATTGATTGAGTGTGTTGATTTGTTTTCAGTTTCTCTTTCATGTGTTGCACATTATGTGTTCGATGAAATGCTTAAAGCACATGAGGATGGCTTCTTTTTATTTGTCTTTGCTTCTGCATGTTGATCTTGCGTTCTGGATTCATGTTTCTCGTGTGGCCTGCTTTTGGTGCATTCATTGTTTCTTGGTGATTATCAATTGTTGGTTGGTTAATTTTTGGTTGCTTTGCATTGATTGAGTGTGTTGATTTGTATTGAGTGTTCCTTTCACATGTTGAACATTATGTGTTTAATGAAATGCTTAGAGCACGTCTAGATGGTTTTTTATTTGTCTTTTGTTGTTGCATGTTGATCTTACATTCTAGATTCAACCAATTTGTCCTTTCATTTTGGTTATTCATGTGGCATGCATAATTTATTAATGTGGTTTTTTTTGGACTCTTTTAGCTTATTATGTGTTTTTTTAAATTTTTTTTTTTTTTTGGTGTTTTGGCATCTTCAGTATGCATTTTGTGCCTCTGCAGCTTTTGGTCTAACATAATTTGTTGGAGAATGCTTAGCTCAAAGGTAAGTGTTTCATCTTCTTTGTTTGTAGTGCATTTAGTTTGTATTTTATTAGGTAGCTACTGTTAAGTATAGAGTTTAATTGTCAATGTGTTTCAAGTTAGTTTCAAGCTAATCTGCGTATATTCTCTATTGCATTTTGAGTATAGCAGCATGCTATTTACTAGCAGATTTGAATACCGATTTGAATGTTGTATGTGTTAATAAGGCTAAGTTTATGACGTTTATTAGTTAGGTAGGGTTGACTTTTACCCTTAAGTTGAGGCTTCTTTAAATAGGTTTTTCTATTGATAATCAAACTTGTGCTTTATGTATGGATTCAAATTATCTATATTCCTGCTGAGAGTGGGTCGCTTCCTCTTGCTTCTAATGGTATCTCTTGTTCGTCATATTCTTGAAGTACTCCTCACTTTTACCAGCACATTTCATCTAGTTAAAAAAACAATTCTTAACTTAAAATAAAAATTATAAATTCTAACTTAAAACAAAAATTACAATTACAATTCCTAACTTAAAACAAAACTTTACTATACAAATCATATCTCTTGAAGAAGCTGAAAATATTCTTTGGTTGTAACTGTTCACAATCAGTCTTTTGTAAAGTTTTGAATATTCGACTAAAATTCTTTGGTTGTTCTCTAAGTATCAAGCTCAACCAAATCATATATCCATCTCCAAAATATTGTGTTAAATTTTTCTACAACCCACATAATTTTCTTATATTTTTTTAATTTATTCATTTCTACGCTCCACAATAGAATAATCCAATTCCTTGACAAATTTCTCCTTATTAGGTTCCATAAAACTTGAATTAGACAGTCTATTACAAATTTTAACCACAACACTAACAAAACTCTACTCCTCATTAGTGGAGGATCTTGACATTTTCAAGCTTTCAATTATGTTTTGATTGTAGATTTGTTGTAGAAAAAACAAAATTAATTAAAATGTGAAATTTGAAAGTTATTTAATTGTATTTACAGTGAAAAAACACACAACAGTCTAATTTTTAACGCTTGCCAACCGTCTAATTTATAACCATTGCAAAACATTTGAAATATCAAAAAGTAAAACAAATATTGACCAATACTTGATTATATACAATTCCATTCCCAACCCATAGTACCAATCTTTTGTATTAAAATGTTGATATAGAATAGTCACTACGAACAATTTCTTTCGTAAATGCTAATCAATGCACAAACCCGCCACTACTATATTTGTAAAAAATTTCAAATTCAACTTAAATTTAAAATTATTCATATCATCTATATATTTAAAAATCTTTTAAAAGATCCAAATCCTATAATGGTTTTTTATTTACATGCTTCTTAATTAATATAAAAATTAGATAAGTGCAAGTATGTATATTCCTAATCCAAATTTCATAAAAAATCACAAAATTTGCAATTGAATATCATTTTGCTATTTGGATTCTTAATATAATGAAATTTGAAATTGAAGATTACAAAAGATGAAAATAAATTATCATAGTTTTTACTGTTTTCATCAGTGACGTGAATGATAAAATTCCACGTCTTCCTCAAAGCCATTAATACTAATGCAATCAACTATCTACTTTTCTTATTTATGAATGGCAAATTTAGTCTATTTTTACACTACACCATATTACATAATTGCTTAGATTTGAACTCAAAACCTTAAAAGACAAAGCCTCTATCAAATGGGCTATCCCCACATTGACAAATATCTACTTTTCTACTCCAATTATCACTTAGATCAAAATAATATAAACAACCTAAACCAAAATATTAGCATGTAAAACCAGAAAATATAAGAATGTTATTCTCATGGCCAATCCCAAGAGGTAATTGCAGAGACTCCGCTCCCCAAGGCGATAGGATATGACAAGCCCCTAAATAACCTTCAATGGGATCATTCACCTCTAATGAAGCAAATTCTCAACCAATACAAAGATCAAGGGGTTCATATACGACGGTTTAATCAATTTGAGATTTACGAATACCTAACAAATTCGCCCCAATTTATTATATAAACCGTCGATTAATATTCAAAAACAATGAATTACGATGATAAACATAAACATTTAGATCCACAACTGAACGTGAAATCAATTGAATTTGATTAAAGAAAACTGAAATATGCCTCTTCAGTTCAGGTCTCCAATAATTGTTTCCGCATGGATGTTCATCCTCGGAAGAACGAAAGTTTTATTTGTATCATCAACAGAGGCATTCAAAATCAAAATAAACAAAACTCTATGATCAAATGATGTGTATCTCTTCAGTTCAGGTCTCCAAAAAACTTTCATCAATGATGATTTCAGAAGAACGAAAGTTATTAATTTTGATTCATCATCAGAGATACACATGTGCATGTGCGAAAAGACGAAGAACAATAGGATTTGTGATTGAAGAGGATATACCTGACGATCATCAGATAACCAATGGTGAATTCAAGCTCAAGCATCTGGAAGAGATTAGAGGAACGATGGTGGATGTGATTTGTTGAAGGTGTGACGAGGGTTTTATAAGGAAAAACCCTAAATTGAAGTGTGAATTAGGGTTTTAGGGTTTCAGAAAGGCCTTTGTTGGGTTGACCTGGGCCTGTGTGGGCTTTGAAGTGAGACCATTTTGTTTCTTTGAATCGTACAGAAAAAAGTTATTTTAGAATAATTTTGATGTCATGTACACTCTATTGGCATCAAAGGTAATATCTTGTCGGGATAGATTGTTATATTGAAAAGCACCAATTAGTTAGGATGCTTGACCAACTTGAAAAATAAGGTTTAAGTTGTGTTTATTTGAGAGGACAATGGTTTTATCGTTAAAAAGACCAGCTCGTTAAATAATCTCAAATTTGTATATCTTCTTAAATAGAATGACATTTTGTCCCTTTAGAACAATCTCAATGCCTATACAGTAATCAAGGTTATTAGGTTTTAAAGTTTTCAAGTAAAATACTATAATCATAACCATAATCCCTACCATGGTTGGTGATGAGTGAATAATTAACTTCTTGTGTGAGCAACCACACGTGTAAAGTCTTTATTTTGAAGAAAAAAATTGGTTATTTCATATAATTTGCACATGAACTTTAAAAACAAATAACAAAGTGAAATCTTAATTAATAAGTAGAGTTTTAGAAAATGGGTTAAGAGGAAACCTTATCTTAATCTAATGGGATATATAGGTTGTGCCTACAGAGACCCACAACGTTTTCTTGAAAGAGCACTATACTTGCAAAATACCAAGATCGACACAATCATCTTAACTAGTTGCACTAGTTTCAAATTCGATAACAACTCAACCTTCAATAGGATCATCGTCTAATCAGACTAGTACTTCTTCAAAGATATATAAGAAACATTACAAGCAGCGACACATGACACTTTAGAAAGACTCTTCCAAATGCCATTAGGAGAATGGAGATTCAAGGGGGCAAGATTGATATGTGCAATTAGCAAATGTCATGCAACCATGTATAAAGCTCTGATGGGTAGTTGCTTCCCTTTATAGCAGTAACGGAGTAGTCTTAGTTTTCTTTATTTTTTAAGGGCAAATATTATAAATAACCAGCATACTTTTAATTTTTTTTCTTACAAAGTTTCTATACAACTTTTTGCACGTAAAAAATCAACATACTTTTTGTTTTGTGTCATAAAAGTCACTCGACACTTTTTGCACATAAAAAATCAATATACTTATTACTTTTAAATAAAAACCCTTAATAATTATTTATGAATAAAAGTCACTTCACTTGTTAAATTCGAGCAAATTTCTTCCGTAAGTTGAACGATCCAAACGCGAACTTCCATATGCTCTCACATAAATTAAAATTTTAAAAGTTATTTCCATTTCTTTTTAGATTTTTGCTCGATTTTAACTAGTGAAATGATATTAATGTGTAAATAGTTGTTGAAAGATTTTATGTGAAAAACTAAAAGTATGCTGGTTTTTATGTAAAAAAATTATTGGGTGACTTTTAAGACACAAAAAAAAATATATGTTAGTTTTCTACGTGTAAAAATTAAATACTTATGAAAAAAAAAAACATGAAGTATGTTGGTTTAATATGATATTTGTTTTTTTAATGGAGTAGTGTTAGATTTTTTTCATGTTTTTCCCTCTTGAAGTACAGTTTTCCTTTCATGGGAAAGACTTTGTAAAACCGTAGTTAGTTTATAATGATTGTGAGAAGTTGAGAACTAACTTGTAATATCATCAAATCAAAGGGACTATCTGTCCATTTTTCTTTAAAATCAAAGAAATACAAAAAATTAAATAGAAGTTTGAAATATAAAATAAACTTAAAAAATAAAAATCAAATAAAAACTAAAAAAAGAAAACCGAAAAACGAATTGAAATTCAAAATAAAGATCAAGAAATTCAAGTTAGATTTAAAAAAAGGTTATTGGATTTTAATAATCCCAACTTTAATTTATTAGACAGGATTAATCCCAACTCAAAAAATATTTACAGACACTCTCAACTTTGAGCTTATTTTCTTTCAACGATCCCTAACTAACTGAGAGTTAACACCGTTAGTTTTTCGATAACATGGAATGTTTTTATGGTCAAAACACTAAGCAGAAAGTTGAAATCAACCATCTAGTCCGTCAATCTGCAACTTATGCACGCTAAAACCCGTTAATCTTCACCTTCTAATCTGAACCACTTAACTCATTCGAGTTAGATTTCAGGTGACGTTGGAAGCTAGACACTAAAAAACGGACTTGATGGAGGCTGGGCGGCGGCGTAATTGAAAAATGGCTTAATGTTGGCCTCATTTTATCAAAAAAACTAACGGTGGTTAACTATCAGTTAGTAAGGGATCGTTGGAGGAAAATAAATTTAAAGTTGGGAGTGTCTGCAAACATTTTATGAGTTGGGATTAATCACGGCCAATAAATGAAACTTTGGATTATTAAAATCTAATAACCCATTAAAAAAAAGTGAATAAAAGCTTAAAACCCCAAAAAAGGTTGACAGAAATTAAGAAAAGGAAATAATTATAAAACATTTATATCTATTCTAGAATATTTTTTATTTATTTTATTTTTTAAACGCTTTCAGTTGTTTTTAAAATTCTAAATAAGCAAAACTAACTGTTATTAACGATGAGGAATAAACTTGCAACCATTTTACAGTGTTTGAAAAAATTTTGTAATATCTAATGACCAAACTTGCAATATGATAAAATCACACACTATTTGTGTAATTTTATTTAAAATAAAAAATAAGAGGAATTAAATAAACAAATTAAATAAAAGTTTAAAGTATCAAATTAGATGTTAAAATTATAATATATTATAAAAGACATAAATAAATAAATAAAAGTTAAATAAATTTCAAAATAAAGATTAAGAAAACCAAATTAAATTACGTTACACTATATTTAAAAACTAACTGAAATGAATAGTAGTTTTATATGCCTGAGCTGTTTGGTTTTCTTATTATGGAGGAGGGTCTGTGTTCCTTGGCATATACATGGCCTGGATATCTTTTATGACTCGATACATTTTGTGGCATCATGCATCAGGAGAGAGGGAGAGAGGGAGAGAGGGGGGAGAGAGAAAGAGGGAGAGAGAAAGAGAGAGAGAGAAAGAGAGAGGGAGAGGGAGAGAGAGAGAGAGAAAAGGATACACAAAGCAAACATTTGTTCTATCATCTGAAATTATGTCATAAGAGTGAAGGAAAGCAAGGGTTGTGATGACTCACCTGAATCGAAGTCAGACTTGACATCTGAAGTCGCTACGATGGTAGATTAGACCAGATCTGGTGGTGATTCGATCCACCACGAAGACAGCAACGACATGAGCGATATAAGGTTCTGGTAAAGTGAGCCTCTTTACCTACTAATATCGTCTCTGTCCTTCCACCGGAGATGAAAAGATTGGGAATCTTTTTTGTTCGTTTATTGAGTGTGAAACTTCATCATCATTTTACTCCTTTCTTGCAATCGGACGAGTAAAAGTTAAAGTTAAAATGTGAATAAAAGTTAACAAAAAAAAGTTTAGCTTAAATTTTAGAAAATACAAATAACAGTAACTATATTTATTAAATTCTTTACTTATTTATTTTTTATTTTTTAAGTTCTAAAGAAAGTTACACAAATGATTCATGTGGTCGGATAATATTACAAGTTAAGTCTTCATATCCTTAAAAACTAACGAGCATTATTGGTGATGTCTAAATTTGCCACCATTTTGTAATTTTCAAAATACGAAGACAAAACTTGTAATACGGTCAAAACATATAGACTATTATGTAATTTTCTTCACCTTTACTAACCCCTAAAAAAGGTAGTGGTGGTTTTAATTTCTATTTAATATAGATCTAAGTTTATAAATTAGTACATGAATGAACAAGTAGTTAGAGCATTCACATCTCACCCTCTATATATTTTTGAGTGTGTTTTCTTATTATAAAGAATGTTTTTAAGTTGTCGTAAGTTGAGGATAGAGAACATGTTATTGTTTATCTCTATATTTAATAAAACATTGTTTATCTCTATTAATTTTTTAATATATTTTTAAAGTGGTTGTGAGTAGAGAAGAGAGAAAATGTGATGATAAAAACATTATAAAAGTATTATTTAATTAAAAATGAGAGATAAAAAGTAATGATTTTAGTATAGTTATAGAGATCGAGATAAAAAATTGGATGTGAATGCTTTTATAACCCAAAAGTGAACGTCTCTCTCAAATTGCGCGTGGGTTATAAAGTGTCCAAAACTAAGATAAAAAGGCAAGAGCTCCCCCACTTCCCACAAATAGTTCAGGCCCGCAGGAATTAACATATGTATCTTGATGCTATTGGTGTGCCGGGTTTTATCGCAATGGTCCTTCGGGTCGCGGGTTTTCCCTAGAATTGGTGGTTGGTGGGCTTGGGCTACCCAGCGTTGTCTGTGTTGGCGGGCATATGGGATGCTTTTCGCCATTAGGGCACCCCGAGTAGTCGGACTTTAATTAGTTGGCCGTTCAAAAAAAGCATCACTTAAGCATGACATACAAGTATCTTGTACATCCTTCTTTTTTGTGTTGTAGCAAATGTGTTTTCCTTTTACATTATTTTTAACAGCAAATGTACGACCTTGTATCGTAAAATATGTGTTATATTAATCGGGCTCGTCTGTTCCTTTCTCAGCCAAGACCGCACTCGCAACCTTCACATGAGAAAATCTACAAATGAGAAAACTTATTGGCTCAACCATGAGCAATTTTGTATAGAGTAATAATTAAACCTAAAACATTATTTTTTATTATTTTGTGTATCTCTTCTTAACCACTTACGTAAAAGATCATGATTTTTTTATTGTCTTTTCCATTTAGTTCGTTCAAGTTAAACTAGATGTACAATTTATACCATCTACTTATATTTTTGCTTTTATTGACATATTCACATTTGTTTTTGTTTTCCTCTTATAAGTTTTAAAAATTAATATTTTATAAAATTTCAAACATATAATTACGACATACTTATTTTTTCAAGGTTTTAATTTTCTTAAATTTTTTTCTTTTTAAAGTATCTTTATTTGTACGTGCTTTTTTATCATCATTAATAACTCATAAATTACCACACTTACCAAGATTTTGACCAAGACAATAAATTAACTCTAGTAACCAGTGTATTACTTGCGTTGTATCAATTAAAAGTTGAAATTAGAAATATAATGTTTGTTTGTTTTGACTAATAAAAATGATTACATTAAATAAAATTCAAAAAATTACAACTACGTGTTATGGATGAGGAAAAAAAGTAAAAAGGAAACAACTATGATATCTTTACAATAAAAATAACATGTAAATCATAACAGAAGAATTAGTGATAATTTGGTTTAGTTTTAAACAAATATGAAAATATATAATTTGGAAGGAAACAATTGGGTGCGTAAATGAAATTGATGGTGCTTTAAAATCTTGACATGTGTTCATTTTAGTTACTATTTTATTATAATAAAAAAGTTTTTTTATTTCTTGTTCAAGTATTCCTAACATTTTTTTATATTTCTTCTTTTTAAGACCCTATTAGCTCTAACTTTACGACTCAATGGTTCATACAATTTGTTTGATCCAGTTTCAATTGTACAACGTTGATTTTGGTTTTAAATAAGCTCAAGAAATTTTATTTAAATTAAAGTTTAAGAAAATGTTATTAATGGTCTGACTCATAGTTTAATCAAAAAACTGTCGAAACTAAACCACAAACGTATCTAATATTCTTTCCAAACTCATCATTGAAAAATACTCCCTCATTCCGGCATATTTCAATATTTTTTCACACTTGTTTAAAATTAAATTTCCAATTCCAATGCTAAGGTACTTGGGTTATAAAGTATATATATGCCATAACAACCAGTTTTCCAAAGAGCCCCAATTTTTTTTATATTCAAAGTCAAAAAGTAACATCTTTGACTTTAAAAGTCAAAGCAAAACAAAAGCAATAACAAAGCAAATGTTGACTACCCTTGTACGGCTTTAGCCATGCCAAAAGCAGCTGCAGATGCTATGGCTCCAATTAGGGCTGTTTGAAGGGCACTCCACACTGGTTTGTTACCAGTGAAGTACCCTTTGGCGAACCCGAAAATCAACAGGGCTAAAATGGTCAAAATAACAGATGCAACCACGGCTTTTTGGGCCACTGGGATGAACATGTAAGGGAGAAGAGGGACCAATCCACCCAATACGTAAGCAACTGCTATTGTGAAAGCACTTCGAAGTGCTCTTTTTGGATCGGGTTCTTCGAGCCCAAGCTCAAATCTGGATAACAAATATCGGAAGTATCATAAAGATTAGAGACCACAAACACTATATCAACATTTTCTATGAGTTGTTGACCTTTAAAGTAATTGTACTTGGATATTGGTTAAGAATTGTGGAAAAATAAGCAGGCTGAACGGTTTAGATTTAAGGTCAAAACGGGTTCGTATTGAAACATGACATGGTTCGTTGACTTGACCGAAAGCACTTTTCATCCAAAACTGTTTTTAATAAAGAATCCATGTATCATTCATTAAAGATACCGATTTTCAACTCACTTAACATGCTTCTTTATAAGCTATATTTTTTTACTTGGTGGACCCACTAGATATTTAAAAAATAAATATATATCGGCTTTTTCTATACGTAGATGGGTTAAAAACGCTGTGTATATGATGCAAATAAGTCACTTATCTTATGAAAATGCAAAAACAGACTATAGTTTGCCAGCATGAACAGTATAAATAAAAGGTCACAAATTTTCCTATGGTGCACATTTTAAAGCCGCATACGATGTATTGTACATCACTAATACGTTAGTGGTGTAGGTGCTAGTGTACAAACTGCAAACAAAGCACCACCCTTAAAAAGAATGAGACAGCATGCACAGAAGCCTCAGATCTGCAATTGCATTATTCCCTGTATCATTCTTTGGCCATGATGAAGACTTCTGTCTCAGATAAACTTAATTTTTTAACCCCATACCATAAAGTGAGTGTGATGTGTTAATACATCCAAAAATTGAACAGAGAAAAGAGCAACTTTTGATCATATCAAATAACAGAAACACTAAACAACATAGATAACCCATGATTGTTTATAATTGTTTTAATAGAATGCTAGATTGCTTCTGGTTTGAAAGATACCACATGCATAAACTTTCACTTATTTAAAATAAAATGCAAAGCATGCTTAAGAATGACAGAGAAAAAGACGATGTTTAGCATATCGATGCCTGAGGTGCATATATTGCTACAGAAAACAACCAAAAGTTTCATAACCATGTCCCATTAAGATTCCATTTCTCTAAAATCAAGAGATATGTGGCAAATCTACTAATCTAGCACTAGAGAGTTCATTAGTTTCTTCAAAAAATCTATTTTTACCAAGAATTTTGCCCAATAAGAATGTATGATGAATTAAATCAAAAGTAGTAACACTTACTTCATCATGAAATCAAGCCATGCTTTCGGGTTCTTCCTGAGAGCATTCACCACAGGCCCATACTCATGTGGCTCCACCCCATACTCTGCCAGTATCTCCGCCACTTCAGCCGCCTCTACAGTTTGTATATAGAATAAAACACCAATTATCTATTTATTCTACCTAGCATGCATCTAATTTATGAATGAGATTAAGAATTAACCTGTATCAGGTATGGTATTAATTTCTTCTTGTTCTCTTTGTAGCTCTCTAGAGTAATGATCAGCTTCACTTTTTGCAGCCAAATACCTACCCATTAAAAGCCTTTTAATTAACACACAAGATAGAACATAAAGTGAATAAAGGCTAGTTAACACACAAGATAGAACATAAAGTGAATAAAGGCTAAACTCTTTTGACTCCTGAGTCAAACACCCTGCTATAGATCATTCAAATTATTGATTTAGTGTTAACAACTTGATCAGAGCATCAAATCATTATCCAAAAACAAAAACTAACAAACTACCTAATTTCATCACAAATCAACATATATATGAAGATTCGACGACAGCAGGTTTGACATCAAAATTTGAATTCTCTATTGCGACAAACACACATGCGATTACTTATGGCGATTTGTAAATTGTGCTAGTTAAAAATTTGATTCTAATATCAATCATACATTCAGCACCAGATAACGACATGATGAACATCATCACGTCAAAATATGCATATTCAAATAACGTGATTAGAGTATATAACTATATACTCAAACAATCAACTAATCAAAGTATTAAACTAAAATCGCTGCAAGTTACTGATGCTAAATTCATCATAAATCAACATCATATATGGAGATTCTACAATAGCAGGTTTGACATCAAAATTTGAATTCTGCATCGCGACAAACACGCATGCGATTTAATATGGCGTATAGTAAATTGTACATATTAGAATTTCGATTCTATCATCAATCATACATTCAGCACCAAATGACGAAATGATGAACATCATCACGACAAAATATGCCTATTCAAATAACGTGCTTAGAGTATATACTCAAACAATCAACGAATCAATTAAACCTAAAATCACTGAACTAGAAGTAAGTCGGTAATTTATCACGCAAAATATGCATGTTCGAATAACGTGATTACTGATTAAAGTATATACTCAAACAATCACCAAATCAAACAATTAAACCTAAAATCACTGAACTAAAAGTAAGTCGGTTCAACTTACCCGCCAAGTCCCATGGAAATGGCACCGGCGGCAACCTCCGCTATACCGGCGGTGAGGATGATGGAGGAGGAAGCATTAGCACCGGAGAGTCCGGCAGCAAGAGCGAAGGGGACGGTGAGGCCGTCGGACACGCCGATGATGATATCGCGAACGATTTCACCGGCGGTGAAGTGGCTCTCCTTGTGCCGATTGAGTAGATACTTGTCTGATTCACCGACGGTGGCCATTGTTGATGATCTGGTGGTGATCGGAGTTATTGTGTGTGTGTGTGTGTGTGTGTTGTGGTGGAGTTCGTTAGTGGGATATAAAGGTGTTGAAGAGTGTATGATTGGGAGGGAGATGAAAGCCTTTTTGTAGAAGCGGTCCATACAAATGGGAAAAGTTGGCAAGGGGAAAAGTTATAATAATAGTCCTTCAAGTTTAGGAAATCATTGTTTATGATGGTTTTATCTACCAAAGTTTTATTGTTGGAACAAGAAAATGTATACGGTGTATCATGTGTCTGGTTGACGGTTGAAATATTTTAGGCTGATGGGTTGAATGTGTGAGCTTAAGCATGAGTAATATGTTTGGTTGGTATGTTTAATGGTTATTTGTGAATATGATTAATACCTAGTGATTTAGTAACAAATTTAAACAACGAACGAAATAAAAATGATTTTTTTTAAATTGATGTCTTTTTAACTGTTGTTGATTCCTTATCTCGTGTTAATAATAAATAAACTTGGCTTTGTATGCTTGGCTCGATCTTAAAGGAACTAAATAAAAAGATTGGAGAACTGGTTGTTAAAACTAATGAATTGGGTCGAGTTTGGCTAACTTATTTATAAAAAAAACTTGTGTTTAACTTGATTTGTTTAATAAAATAAGTTATGTTAGCAAATCCAACACTTAATTATTTTTAATTTCTTTGGATTTATTTAATTCAGCTTTTTTCTAATTTCTCTTATCTTGCATGTCATCTGTTTTGTTGAGTCTTTTTTATCTTAAATACTAAATGTTTTCTTTATTCAGGTTTTAAACCTTTTTTAAACAATCTGTCGCAACGTATGTACTATATTTACAAGTTAATTGGAATTATGTGTAACAGATTTTAAAAGTTTACTTTTCATGTAACGAATCTTAATGATTAATACTTAATACATCTGGTTCATTTACCCTAGATAGCAAGTAGTTATCTTAATAATTTATTTATCCAAAAATAGAAGAAACATGCATCATCATGTCATAAAATGTGTCATTATATATTTTGTATATTCTTTTTAATTTTAGCTTACATTATAGGGTTGTGCTATACGTTGTCTTTATCTCTTTTTAGTCATTGCATTTCCCGTCATCTTGTCGTATTAAAAATATTTATATTATGTCAATACTAAAATACAAAAGCCCTCAACTTGATGTTTTTAGCGGGTTATGATGAAAATTTAGGGGTCACCAAAACAAAACTCTTTATTATTATTATATTATATTTAATTTCATACTTTTAGTCTAGTATGTTACTTAAATGACAACATTTCTTCTCTCCACTTTCTACACTCCTTCACCATCAAGCACAACCAATCAAAAACCATCATTGTTAAACCATGAACCATGGTCGATCTCCGTCATTCAACCATGAACCAAGGTTCAATCACCGTCATTAATCAACCATGAGCCATGGTTGATCACCATCGTTCAACCACAAACCATATTGGATCCCACCTCATGCACATCACTCTCATTAATTTTGTGAAAAAAAAAAAAGTTTTTTTTGAAAGAAAAACATGATATGGAAAACAAATTTAAAATAGAAATAAAAAGAAACCCGAAAACCAAAAGGAATATGAAACTGTAATGTTGCTAATTGCTAGAAGCCTAGAGTTAAAATTGCTAAAAAATCGATTATAAAGTTTGTAAATTTAAGGCTGAAAACAAGTCAAGTTGGCTTCTGTGTTATTGGGGATCGGATGGCTGAAAGCTCAAATTGACCCGCACTTAAACAAGCTCTAGTTCGTATATCCGGCTAGAGCTTGCTCGCGAAAAAGCCTCTTAATTATATAATTGTTTATTTAATCTATTGAATATAAATTTATATAAATAATAATTATTATATATAAAATTACAACTAAAATGATTAAATAAAATATATTGTGCTACTAACATAAAGGTATAATTATAAAAACATATAAAATAAGTTAGAAAAATATATAAAATAAAATATTATAATAATAAATTAGCCGAGCTCAAGTTTAAAAAATAAAACTTTTAACAAACCAAGCTAGAGCTTGAGTTCTCTTAAGTCAAACGAGCCAAGTTCTAGCCTAGCTATACAAGTTCGGGCTCGGCTCGGTTCGTCTCATTTATACTCCTATGTGAAACAAACCTAATCATTCCCCATTTATCGTTGTTGATGCACCTTCAACGTAGTTAATATCACTTATGGGATACTAGAGGATCGAGTCATCGCTCTTGTAGCTTGTCAAGGATGACTAGGAGAAGAGGACTCGACCGGATCTGACCGTCATGACTCATGACGATGATCTGGCTCGAGCGTTTTTGGCTGAGCCCATGTACTCATCACCGACACCGGCTAGGTATCGCACTGACGTGCTTCTGATAAGTACGTACCAAGACGTAGGAACTCTATGGATACACATTCCATGAGTACACAACCCTACACTAGTAAAAACTTGTGTACGAGCACCGCATTCTTATGATAACCCATTAACGAAACCTCCAACAAAATAAAACATACATAATTAAACTGCATAACTATATCAAAATAAGCTCACCTGTAAATAACTAAATATATCTCAGTGCTACTCGTACACACTTGAACATACCTAAAAGTATTTATAAACTAATTATAGGTAACGTTTTATACTTTCTATTTTTAGACATCTATAATCTATATATAAGATAACAAAAAATAACATACAATTTAATTATTAAAAATCATTCATTACTCTATTTATGAAAAGTTGTATCTAAAAAAATGTATACTAGACACGCTAACCGCCCCGTGACAGGCTGCATCATACTCAGGACACCGGAGGCAATGCTCTCTTGTCAAAGAAATAACAAGCCGGACTCGGCTTCAAATGGATCAAAGTCAATCCAGTAGGCCATCTTGTGATGCATATGGTTTTCAGAGATGACATTATGTTGGCGCGGGAGTTTGAGTAAAGCCTAAATGAGAGGCTAGAGGAATGGAGTGAAGCCTCAGAGCGCAAAAGTATACGGGTAAATCATTCCAAACAGAGCATCAATATTGTAACTTTAGTGAAGAAAATGAGGACGAGGACTCAAATCAATATTAAAGGATACGTTGTTCCAACCAAGTTTAAATATTAAGGTCGTTTGTCTAAAGTGATTGATGTAGCACCTTGTGTTCAAGCAAGTTGGAGCAACTCGAGAGCAACCACAAAATGTTTTGTATTACAAAAGTTTCCAAACAAGATTAAAGAGGAAATTTTAGATTCAGCTAGCTATGTTACACAAACGATAGTTGGGGCATCAAAAAACACAAGCTTAAAAGTTGAATGTAGTAGAGATGAGGATGTGAGGTGAAAGTATTAGAACATAACGTTGGACCAAATAAGTAAAAGTTTTTCAAGAAAAAGTTAGGGTTGCATGCATTTCAGATTAGATAAAGAAACAATGACACGAGTTAGAACCGTGAAAACCCTCATAATGGTGAACAGTACACTTACCCTATCATTTCTTCCTTCTTCCCCGTCGCATCTCTCCAAATCTCGGTCCCCCTAGTCCTTCTCACGGACGTGAGGCGCCGCCTCAAGCAAAGCACACGCCTCTGGCCGCTTCTTGTAACCACACCACCCACCATAACTAAAGCGTCATCACCTCCAACGCCTCACACCCTAGGCATGCTTTCAATCTAAAACTTTTTTATACCTTCATCTAAAATATTAATCACCGATATATTACGGACATAACTGATAACAATATCACAAATAGACAAACACATACAGAATATACAACACCAAAAAAGCTCGTGTTTTATGTTTATTTTTCAAAAGTTTTGTATTTTCATCGACTTTTCCTACAAAACCAAATGTTTCCTACACCATAACGTAAAACTTGTATCAAACAAAATTCAAAGTTCATCACCATGAAACTCATAATTAACTCACTACTCAGATTTTATCGTCTATCATTCCATAAATCTATCAACATACGACTCCCTACCCTTTTGTCCTGTCTTTTTCAGTTGTTGACCGTCAAAACAATGTGTGCATGTAGGTCTAATTGTACTATCGGATACAAATCATACTTTATGCAGCCGATGCACAAGGGGAACATGAACTGTAATAGCTCGAGTGATTTTTAATCCAACGAAAACGCTCCATTGCAGTACCTACATGACATTAGAAAAACTAAATCAACAAGATGTCATGGATTTTCGTGGATTTAAATCATCCGATGAGAAGATAACCCACGTAAACTAGGGCTGTGTATGGCCCTGTTCGTCTGGTTTTGACAAAGTTATTAGGCCAAACTGCTAACTACGGTTTCAAAGAAAAAACCAAATTGCTAGGTTGGTGGATTGGTCAGTTTTGACGAGCCGGTTCCAACGCCGCTGGAATGAGTTCAATCGGAATTCGTTTGAGCCAGTTTATGAGTGACTAACAATCATTTTTAGGCATTTTAGATTAAAGATCCTTTTTATTTGAACCCAATTACACACACACACACATAATTACATGTTCCAAAAATGATAGGAAAAAAGGGCTAGTCTGCTGGTTCCAAGCTCCAAACGGTCGGCTGGACCGGTTCCACAATATTAATGAAATCTTAAGGACTTTTGTGACTTCAAATTAATCAAAAAACGTAAGTATATAGCTACACTGGCTGGGGTTGGGGAGATTTGTAAATTTAAACTTAAAACGAGTCTTGAATGAATGTAGTCAACTGCTTTACCTGTCACTGAACTTCTCAACAGCTTCTGAGGCATAAAGAAGAGTTTCATTGGCCTTTTCAAGAACTATATAAAGTTGTTTCCCTCTCGCAGCCCGAGCAATCACCCAGGAATTGTTCCTTGCTCTGATGCATATTTCTAAATCATTCCCTTTTGTTCTGCTTCTTTCTAAATCAACATCTTCTCGAACCTTATTTAAAGCGAGTAATGATTCCTGTAAATAGATCACAGCTGAATGATGTAAAACAGTAGAAACTGGGAAAATGTTCTAAAATAGCAAAAGAATTGTATCAGACAATTCTGACCTTTGTTAGGGTGGTTACTTTTCCAGAGGGGGAAGCTCGAGATATATTTCTGTCACCGTCTACTAGTAAATAACGGTACCCTTTGACATGATAGGCATTCTCGCCACCCCATCCCTTTGCAAGCTTCTCCTCAACTTTATGTATCTTTGAAGATGCCTGGCGGGAGGACGACAAACAAAACCAAGAATTTAAGATTTGTAAGATGTTGATGAAATGTTTGACAGGTGTTTATATTTCCAAAACAAAACTAGAGCATATACTTTTTCCAAGTATACATTAGCAATTGAAAAACAAAATCTTTCAGAAATGGTAATGATCAAAAATCTATGCATTAGGGGTGTTTATGATCCCGTTGGCTGGTCTAAACTACGGTTTCGGAAAAAGACAAACCAAACCCGCCGGGTTGGTTGAGTTGGTAGGACATTCTGGTTTTAGTGGTTTGGCGGTCTGACCTCTTTTTTTTTTCAAAATCGTTAAAGATGGTTGATGAATATAATACATACATGTACATAACTGCATGATCCAAAAATGAGAAAGGAATTAATAGGAAAGGCTAAAGGGCTGTTCATTTACATGGTTTGTTCTAAGTTTCAAACTGTCAGCAGTTAACCCCATACCAAACCACAAAAATCTTAAACCGGCTGACTTGCTTCGGTTCTGGCAGTTTGATCGGTTTCAACAGTTTTCAAGCAACCCTAGTAATGTATTGGAAATGAGATGCATGTTTGGCTTAGTTACAGACACGCAAATGAGATGCAAAGGCCTTTTTTCCCAACCACACCATAATATTAAAAAGAAAAGATAAGAAAAATAAAAAGATTAGTATTGAACAATCCTTTTGCAGCCCTATAAAAGAAAATTCAAAATTGTTGAACTACAATACGCATCAGCAATAAAATTTATGACTGAGATGAAAATTTAAATAATCATGAAACAAGAAGCTTAAGGGTTTTGATTGGATTTAAGTTTTAAATCTGGTTATATGATCTTTGCTAAATAATCACCTTTTATGGTTTAAATAAGTGAAATTTACTTCTAGTGATCTTAATTATTTAGGGGCAAAAGTATTAATTTCATACCAGCTGCAACAAAACTGATTATCCAAGAGTGAAGTCCAAGTCTAAAATTATTCATTTACCCCTTAT
Source organism: Flaveria robusta (assembly GCA_025506415.1). Lineage (NCBI taxonomy): Eukaryota > Viridiplantae > Streptophyta > Magnoliopsida > Asterales > Asteraceae > Flaveria > Flaveria robusta. Next base: position 4,682,483 of record CM046471.1, on the reverse strand, counting down.
TTAACTTGAAGGGAAATTTTATACTCATTTCTGAAAACGCCTGTTCTTTCTGCCATAAAGATGCCCTTTCCGGCAGCACTACATGTACACATACACACATATGGCATATGCCATATGCCATATGCCAAACACTATCTTCTACAGCATTGAATTTGATTATCCTACTCTGATAAGCTAATATCACATAATCACTTTAAAAACGCATTCAAATATAAGTATAAATCAAGATAGGAAACTAACATTATCAAGAAGTTGTTGCTTCAACATGGAGATCCCTTCCTCCCCATTAAGCATGGATGTAACAGGTATAAGAAGAATTATGGTAAGGCTTTTATGCTGGTAAGCACAGAGATACATCTTATGCTCTGTTTGCTGAAGCCATATTGTAGGTGTGGTGGGAAACAAATTACCAACTTCTACACCCCAAACATCAGTAACTAGAAACCCATCTTTTCCTTTAGACCACTTGCCATGCTGTAAGGGCCTCACAATTTGATAATTATCATCTCTTACAGAAGAGCCATCCTGGAGGCCATGTAAGCGATCGAATGCTGACTCAGCATGAGACGAAGCATTCCCTTTTCGCAAGTAAGACCATGTACTTCCTCCAGAAGATAGTGTACGTGGGGTCAACCTTAGGATGCCATATGAAAACAGATTCACAGTGTCATCCTGAATTACATCAAAATGATTATTAATTTGCGCAAGAAAAGGAGTAAGTATTTTACGGTGTGTCTGGGGGGGGGTGTGTGTGTGTGTGTGAGAGAGAGAGAGAGAGAGAGAGGGAAGATTAGAGATGAAAGATACAACATACAGGGCTTAGTGTTGTGGAGACGAGCAGGTCCTGAAACAAGATAACTGAGTAGCCTAAAGCGTTTCCCATGCATGAATCTAAAGTGCCAACAAGAGACTGCAGAAACAAGAAGCAATTTAACTAAATTGCAGAAGAAACTGAAAATATTTTCTAGATGGCCAACAAAAACAAATAAAAGAAAAAAAGTTTCCTAAATGCGAAAAATATGACAGAGATTGCAGTTCAGAAAACAGATTTCATTCCACTCTATTGCTTCTTCCAATTTCTTCCTAATCTTCTAATTAAATTTTAAAAATGCATTTTCGAGTAACAATTTCCCCATAAGAACAGACGAATTGCTTTTGAAGTCTATGTTAAAACAGAATTTTTCCTAATTACACATTATTAGACTTATATGAAGATGTATGATGTTGATGTGACCTGCACTTCAATAGCAGCCTCCCGTCCAACTGTCAACATCTGTACTGTCCCACGTTCCTTTAAAGAGTCACGGAAATTCGGTAACAATAATTTGTTGCCCATGAGAAAATCTGCCTCATATAAAAATGTGTTTATAAGAAACAAGTATAAATCCATATGAAAACCACTTGAAACAGAAATTTCAGTATAGCCACAGCATCACAACTCCAATGGAGTTTTGATATGAGGAATCTCCAGTAACAAACTTTATAAAATATAAACAGATTGTATATGACCCACGTAGAACATGATTCAGATAAGGGCTTACCACTAAGGTAATCCATGATGAAAGTATACAAATGACTACGAATTAGTCCTCCACCAGGTTCTTTATCAAGCAGCATTCTTATAGAACCATGAAACATAACAAAAAGAGAGTGTATTTCCTTAAGAACACTGCGTAGTGCTTCAATTCTCCATATGGCTTCCGTCTCTTTACTTTTTGCAACCACCTACACCAAATAGCCTATTTCTTATGGCCAGAAAAACATAGAGTTTATTTATATTACTTTAACAAAATGACTTTGACATGAGTAACAAAGAGCCTATTTCTTATTGTTGTTGTAGATTAATATTTGGCAGTTATATCTAGCCTGCGGCTGCCACAAAATCTAACTAAACTTCATGAACATGATAATGTGTGTGATTGGAAATGCCATCAAGGAAGAATAAGATAGTGAATGTCAATATGTCACAAGGAAAAGCAAAGCAAGATGATAGCATTTAAGACTAAAAAGAGTATAGGAATTAGGAAATATCAACGGATGAGGAAAGAAATTCACCTTTTATCATTATGAGTAAAGTCGTACTAAATGACTACTTATAAAATGCATGACAATTGACGGAACTATGGAAGGTTATAACAATATGTGACAAGAATGTAATCATCCATGGACTGGTGTAGAAATCATTATCCAAACATCTAAAATGTTTTTTGGGAGCTTTCATAAACAGCATGGTGAAGAAATTCAACGATGTCTGAATTAGATTATGATAAACCTTCTTATTCAATGAATAACAAATGATCACCCAAAGCATACACACAATCAAATATTTTAAATTATCAAAAAAGATAATAAACATCATTAACGTTCTAAATGAAATACACTTACCATTACCATCCATATATCAGGCTCTGCCTCAAAGAACACATGCGAATGCATTTCTGCTTCTATAACCTCACAAGCTGCTTCAGGAGAAAAAATCCTGCAAAAACAAATTCAAACCAGATTTACATTTTTCTGCCCAAAACTCAAACTGTTTCGGTTAAAAGTTAAAACCGATGAAACTGTGCTATGATCATGAGTGTCTGCTGACCTTGTGAAGGTGATGAGTCCTTCACTGAGCCCGACTACTGAAAGTTGAGCCGGAAACGGCAAATTAGCCGGAAAGAAGAACAGAATCTTCTCCAATTCCTCCCCTTCATGTTGCCCCCTTCTCAGATCAAATATGCAAAATTTCATTGGTTCACTCATAGTAGTAGCAGCAGCAGCAGATGTTAAACCCATACTATAAGTTCCTTATCATTCACCTTCAATAGATTAAACAAATAGATCACTACAACATTACATATCTTGCAAAACACGTATACTTTGAAATTGAAACGGAAACCCTAACTTTGAACAATCAACGGTAATTATGTTCGTATAGACCTAAATTAGAAATAATCTTACAAAATTCGACATAAATCATTGCAAATAACTTTAATTCAGACAGTTTACACTCAGACAGTTTACGGAAAGTTAACGAATCATATAAAATTTCACTATACTATGTTCCTTTGCGACGGCGATGTGCGTTTAGAGATAGATAACGAAGAATGCTACCGGAAAATCGGATCGATTGGAACGCCGGCTAACGGTGGTCGGTGCGCCGATGAATAGCCACGGTGGGGCGATGGTTCCGACGAACTGGAGCCTATATCATGGTGCAAAATAAACCAGAGTCAAAGGGGTGCCAATGTCACCAGCAAGAGGTTTTTTTCCTGATATTGTTAATTATTAAAAGTTACAAATGGGTGTCATTAGTAAAGGTATTTTTAACATTTTAGTATTTTACATTTGAAAACAATCACAAAAGTTCATAAGGATCAACAAACATATTCATCACACTCATACTCTGTATTCAGTAACATTTTCGTTAATTTATTTTTAGTCTCTCTTTCCTGGTTATTTTTACTTAACATTATTGTATTCCCTTTTCTGCCCAACCTTTATGCTTCAACCGATTAATATTTGTGATGTGTGTGTTTGCGTGTGTTCTATGTGGGTATATTGTTTGCTAATTTGGTTTTTATTTTCGTGTGTGTGTTCGGTTTTTTCAAAGAGATGTGTGTATTCATGCATTTGTCATATTCTTTGTTTTGGAAAGTCAAATCTCATATTTCCATTTTGGTTATGTTGACCATGTCTAATGGATAATGGTTGTTGCGTATAATGGTGGGAGCCCAAATGGTAGAGGCACAAGTCTTTTAGAAAAAAAAAATATTTTATGTTTAAGTCTTAGACAGTGTATAATACAGGTGTTGAGTTTCGCTTAATCGCTCCCAAAAAAAAAAAAAAAAACAAAGAAGGCATGATGGTGGGAATCAATGATTGCGCTTAAAGATCTTAATACTTTCAAGTACACTTAACTTCATCTAACTTCATATTGAGATCATAAATTAAGACATGTTTGTTTTTTAAATAATGAAACTATAAATATAATGATACGATCACCTAGGTTATCTTTTTAAGATAAATGACAAGTATAAAACAAATGATGAATTTTAACAATTCCTTGTTAATGAAATACTAATTTACTAGAGATCTCACATTAAATTCTTAAGTAGACAATCAAAGTAGTTTACTTAATTACTAAAATTCAATGTTTAAAGGTTCATTAAATCAAAAGCCAAAACAAAGCAAATAAAAATGTTTGATAAAATCATGTTTTTTGACATCTTACGACATTTTACATGACAAATGACGGAACCAACCAAATAATGTCACGTGTCCATAAAATTTACATTTGTCAAACCTTTGACACTTTTGAAAGTTACATGCCAAGGAAGGCATCAACCAAATAATATGACATTCCATAGAATACACGAATTTATAGATTTCCCCGTTTAAAATTACATTGTTAAGGATGGATTACTGTGGTTGAAGCCTTAATCCTTATTTTTTATTTTCATTTGGATTGATGTCTTGTATTTTAATTTGATATATAAAAAAAAACATAACAAAACAAACAAAGAGCGTTACCAGATAGCTATAAGATTTTCTATCAAAATAATCATTTATAACCTTCTAAAAATCATATGCCACACTAATTTTCATATTAAAATGGTTAACATAAACCATTATCACTTGCGTGAAAGCTATGCAACAAATAAGTAGTGACGGCTAAGGTCTGAACACGATATTGAAAAAAAACTAGCTGTCATCAAGATTGAACGAGATGATGATTAAAGAAAATCGAACTGTTATAACCTTGGTTTTTGTCATAAAAGGAGAAAGGCCCAAAAGAAGTTTTTAATGGTAAAATAATATACTTTATAGCTAGTCGGGTTTAAATCTTATGCTAAGGAGTTACGGTGATTTTATAAATACAATACTTGTACGCATATTAAATAAAGTAATATAGAAAACGAAAAATAAAGTTAAAAAAATAAAAAGCTTGCGTGAAAGTTGTTTTAACGTGATAACAGTAATGCTGAGTGGGGCACACGACACGATGGTAAAAACCACCTCCTCTTCTCCATCGCTAACGTTCATAACTGCTTTCATTTGATACTCATACTCTCTGATCAGACCTCCAAAACACTTGTATGAAATCATGTTCATGAACTCCAAATCTCCAAGTTAAATCATAACGATTCAATTCAATTCAATCGTACGTGCTTCAGTAGTGTTTGCGATGAAGAAGCTCCGATCAAAGCTACCTCGACGGAAACGATCAATTTGTTCTCCTGTTCTTAAATCATCAATTGCTCTGAAGTTAGATTCTAGTTTGATTGATTCTTCTTCTAACTTGACGCGAGATGTTGAATTCACGTACGATTCGTCCAGCAGAGTATCGACGAACGACAGATCGGTGAAGAAGAGAAGTTCTGGCGATGGAAATGGGAATGGAGCAGGCGTTGGTGAGTTTCGGAGGATTACGAGGTCTTATAGCAAGCGGATGGAGGTTATGGCGGAGAAGGAGGTTGAGTTATCGGAGGCGTCTTCGTGTGTGGAACTGTTGAACTCGAGCTCGAGGAATGTGACTCGAAAAGGATCTGCGGTTTTGAGAGATGAGAGAGCGGAGAATGCTGTTTGCGAAATTGAGAATTCAGAGGTTACTACGCGATCCGAGTGTTCAGTTTTCCCGAAGGAGTTGATAGATGGAGGAGATGAAGAAGCAGGTGTCGTTTCGGTTTCTTCTCGACGAGCTTCTCCTCAACCTAAATTCCGAACGACTTCTAACGTCAAATTATCAGATGCAACAATCAACGAAGGTCAATCAGTTTATTCAAACGCAGAGGATTATGCCGAATCAGCTGCTTCTCGTCTAGAATCTCACCTTGCGCCAAAATCCGGAGAAATCACTTCGTACATCAATAATTCAGTGACAAATGAAACACTCGACGATGATCACGCGGAGAATTGTGGAGAATCGAAGCTGATTTCAGCTGAGTTTGATTTGGCATGTTCAGAACAGTTCACAAGCGGATATGAGAAGTGCGATTACTCATCGGCCGAGTGTACGGATGCTTATATGGAGAGTTCTGAGTTTGAACTGTCGTCTGACTTTGCTACATCGTCGTGGTACGATTCCGGCAGTCAATTTTCTGAACGATCGATTGGTGACACAAATCCGTCACCGACGTTCCAACTGTTTCTCCTCTATCGTCAAAAGTTTTGCAAATCTGAGTTTTCTACAGAAGTCTCTGAGGAATACAATGACAATAAAACTTCTAATAGAATCATTGTAAGTGATTATGCATCTGCTTCAATTACATTGCCTAATTTATGTATATCCGCGTCGCTACTCTATCCCTTAATCATTGCGTAAGTTTAGAAACTGTCATTTGAGATGTTATTAATTAACTTTTCTTATATATATTGTTGGTCGTACTTGTTTAGTAATTAGTATAGTGTTCCTTTGAGATGTTTGATGTGCTTGACGGCTGTTTACTAGATTAATTACTATAATAATGGAAGATATAATGCTATATATGCATTACTATGTTTAGAAACTGTTGAGACCAGAAGATGAAGAACATGAAGAAAGCTATCTGATGATGAAGAAAAGGGAGAGGAGGCAAGTTTATCTGCACGACTATGCTGAGGAATACAGCGGGATGAAGGATTATGGCGATATCGTTATCCAGCAACGGTTTCGGATGGTGCAATGGATAATGAAGGTCTGCTAGAACTGCATTATGATGCAAATCATTTTCTCACTGCATTGGCACACTTTAAGTACTTCATATATGTTTCATATTGGTTCCAGCACTTCAATTTTCATCAGACCATTAACCATTAGTAGCATGCTGCCCTCTTTGTAGATTTTCAGCTCTCTTTGTGCAGTACAAGCTAAAACATATTCCTCACAAAACACTCATTAAAACTCTAGCAGTCTACCTACAGATTTGTTAAGCTGGGAGTCTGTTGGCGTATTTAATTCCTACTTCATATTTTTTCAATGGCAGCAATCAGCTAACAAGGAATTGCAGAAGGAAACCCTGTTCCTAGGTGTTAGCTTCTTGGACCGGTTTTTGAGCAAAGGATACTTCAGAAACAAAAGGGAGCTTGAAATTGTTGGCATTGCCTGTCTCACCCTTGCAACAAGGATTGAAGAAAACCAGCCCTACAACAGGTCTGATCCTTTCTTATTTCTCCAGCTGGCCTCCTTTATCATTTCTGACCCATAATAACAATGGAATTTCACACTATTTTTAATGTAAGCAAGTAATAGAAATTGGGAGTTGATGCATTTTCCATATTTTGCAAGCTTTTGGCTCATTTTTGACATGATGTGTTAGCATCCTTAACCATATTAATCCTTCCTGATTGGGAAATTATCGTATTTCAATCTATGCAGTGTTCGGCAAAAGTTATTTAGAGTAGGAAGCAATGAATACAACAGATCCGAAGTGGTGGCCATGGAATGGCTGGTCCAGGAAGTCCTCAACTTCCAGTGCTATTTACCAACCATCTACAATTTTTTATGGTAAATATGTTCTCAATCCATCACAATATACACATGCTTTTTTATAGGTAAAATCACCTTAACGGCCATTTTAAATTAATATATTATTAAAACAATAATTGACAAGATTAGACATTGGCGCAAAAGTATGCTACCTTTGCACTTACGAGTGTAAACAAGCTGATCTCGCTTACATTCAAGTTCAACTAGTTTAATTTAAGAGAGCTCATATCAGCTTGTTTCAAGCTTTATGTCTAAAGCTTAAGCTCGGCCCATTAATATATTTTCAAGCTCAGTTTGGGCTAGAATCGTTTATTATTTATGAAATCTTTATTTATTTATTTATAAAAATGGACTCTAGTTTAGGCTCAGGCTCAAGATTGGGCTCGAGCTCGTTTAAGTTTGACTCAATTCCAACTTTTAACAAGTGGTCTTGAGTAACTAACGAGCGGCTCAGCTTGTTTGTATCCCCATTTGTGTCGAATACACCAACAATCAATAAAAGCATTGACATATGTCACAGTTAGAGCACAACTTGCCATAAACCACACCATTGACGCAAAACTTTATACAGGCGGCATATTTTAATTGGATGTAATCATTTGCAAAAGATCAATGACTAATTGGATGATATGTTTAGTCAATATGGCTATCAAGTGACTTCCCTTTTTTCAGTTATTAGTGGAAATCCATATTTCTTCTTATCCGTTTCCATGTTAAATATTTTAAAAGGTTCTATCTCAAAGCTGCAAGAGCTGATGAAGGTGTTGCTAGAACTGCCAAGCATCTTGCTGTGCATGCGCTACTGGGTTATGAACAGCTGTGCTATTGGCCTTCAACTGTAGCTGGCAGTATAGTATGCTTAACATGTCTACTGGAAAAGAAACAATCATCTCACGAACAAATCACACAGGTACAAAACTAACCCATGTTTATTATCGATAAATATAACTTAATTGCTTCACATGCAGTCAAAGTATTTTCAATCTAGCCATCTATTAATCCAACTTTCTGGAATTTCTATTTTCAGATTCACAATTGGTCAAACGATAAGGATCTACCTGACTGCATAAAGGTAATTAACTATAAACCATGTATATATACTGTTGATTATAAGTACTCCAACAAAACTAAGAGAGTGCATTTTGGCTCTGGTCATCAACAGAGTCGATATCAGCGATGCGAAACGAGTCATGTTTGCATCATGACATGTCAGGCACATGAGCTAGAACACGACATCCCTATTTAACAGAAATTCTTTTATTTCTCTTTTTGAAATTATACTTTAATCTTAACAGTTTACAACAAAAAACAATTGTGTTTATAACAATTATGTCTATTGCTCATATCTGAACATTTAGATTTTGGCGCCACTACTTTAAGTTATAACAATAAACACATTTTAAAAAATAAAAATAGACAAGTTAAATAGGTCAACTTGTAAACCCACCAAGGTTGATCCAAACCCTACTTGTTTGGCTAAACGTGTTTGGGGTACCGAAACCAACCTGAACCCGTTTAGACTAAACCCAAACTTGTATCATTTTAGTTTTGTGTCATGTAAAATTTCGCCCTCCTAATTGTGTACTCATATGTTGACAGACTATGGAGTATTTGGTTCAGTACCTATGCTAAATCACAAATACGGAACAGAATGGAAGATAGGCTTTCTGTAAAAGGTATCTCACTTTTGAAACTAGCAAAAAGACGATTGTTATAAAATAAGCGGAACAAGGTTCCAAAATGTAGATTTTGTCTATATACTCGGTTTCAATATGACCCGATTCTTTATAGCAGCAAATATAACGGACCTTCAATGACTTGGAAGGTGGTTGTTATCACTAGATGGTATGACAGGTACAGGAGAGTCTTTGTTTGTAGACTCCTCGGCTTTTTGAATCTTCTCATTAATCTTTGAACCTTCCGCTTCCTCCTCACCTTTGTGAACCTTCTCTGTAGTCTTTGACGCCTCGTTTTCCTCAGATATTTGAACCTTCTCTGTAGTCTTTGACCCCTCTTTTTCCTCTTTAGATTTGTCAACATTCTCTCTAGTCTTTGACCCGTCACTTTCCTCAGATTCATGAACCTTTTCTTTAGCTTTGGACTTTTCTTTTTCCTCTTCAGCTTTGCTAACCTTCTCTTTAGTCTTGGACCCCACACCTTCAGCCGCCTTTGCAACCGCAGCAAAAGCACCAGCAACCCACACGGCTCCACTGGACACATACTTGTTGTTCATGAGAGCATAACCAGCAGTGTTCGCCTTCTGCTCAGCCACAGCAATGGCGGACTTTGTTGTTTCCGACACTTGATAACGTTCGTTCACTTCTTTCACCCTTTCATTCATGGCAGCGGTCCCCATACTTAACTTTCGGGTCAAACCCATCTTACGGTCAATGGAAGCAACAGTAGCCGATGCATTAGATGATAACTGGTGTTTTTCGTCGAATGACTTAGCCTTTTGTAGTGCGTCTTTTCCCAGAACAAAACCCTTCGCAAGCATGGTGCTCACCACTTCCTCAGCCTTTTGTAGTGCATCTGCGTTTGCCCCTCTCTGCTTCAGAATTTTAACGGGTCAAAATAATTATTATATACCAGCAATATAATAAATATATATGTGAAAAGGCCAAAGGGAGTACCGGTGACAAAGGAGAAGCTCCTGCAGGAAGCTGGTAATTCTCAACATGGCTTACTGAAACCGGTAGATCGCCAATAGTGGCTCCCTATAAATTATTTTTCAAAAAAAGTATAACGAACACGGTACTCTTTCAGTTTATACCAATAATAATCAAAAAAAGAATTCTTTTCGTGTGAACAATTGAACAGATTAAGATGGCAATAATAAAACTAGTTAAAAGTTAACTTACTGTCAAAAGAACTGCTGTATTTGCTCCCTGTGATTCCTTGAAGGTGACAAACGCGTGTTTTGTGGTTTCACTTTCACTGCATAATTAACCATCCTGGCTCATAAGTCTACATAGACAGTTACACAATGGCGGACCCAAGATTACTTTTACAAAATCAAGCTAGCCAGTCTTTGAAAATGTTTTGAGAACCAGTGTTACTTGACTTTCTTATACGTAAATGAATCATAAAAACAAGTATGAGATACTATATAACACATAACTTTGTTTACGAGTGGGTCCGCCCTTGCACTTATATATTGCAAAGAGCTTATAGTGTTATTCAAACCTTTTCATTTCAATATAATGGATATTTCCCGAAAAAGAGAAGAATTCCCAGATATCCTTCTCAGTGACACCCATCGAGATATCACTCACTTCCACCGTTTTAATCTGTTAGTTTCATATCATCGAATCATTATTATCACAAACAAGAAAAAAAATATAATTCATTTAAAGTTTAAAAGTTCTTTTTGATTCAATCCTTTATAGTGAAAGCTATGAAGTTCAATTCTCACTTCTGGGACGAAGGTTGGCGACTTTGGTGTATTAGCAGAAGGAACATTTGTTTCAGTTCTTGGTTCCACAGAAGCCATGGGAACCTGCAAGTTTCAGATGTTCAATCACGTATTCAGAAAGCACTTAAAATGGATCATACTGACAATAGTCACTCAATCGCTTTGCAACGTATGACATCTCATATCAACCAATATTGTCAGCTAAGTTTTTGTTACCCGAGTGGAAACCTCCTAGGAGGTCACCCACCCAGAACTGCTCCCGCCCAAACACATTTAACCGTGGAGTTCACCTCTTATCCACAACCAATACGCCCCAAAAGCTTTGGTGGCACTTGAGGAGACATTCCTTATGCCCACTTATCTAGTATCTCTCATGTGAACGAATGATGTGGGATCTGCCTAAAGTGTGATATGCATTCAAACCAACAACTATTGGGTTCGTTGGTATGAAGATATCTCATGAAAGAAAATATAAACCTGACACAAACTAACAATATCTACCATGGATACCATAAGGGGAAACATCTCTTTAGTTATAAACTTATAATGAATCCACAAACCACAAATTGCTTGATCCATTTCTATGACTTTTCCTGTCAAACTTTTGACTTCCCTCGTTCAAAGATAATATGTTAATTCTTAGCCAGCATTAACCTCAAATGTCAAAATGGCGATTGGCATAAATCCTTAATTGTACATTAACCCCAAATTATTTGATCGAATTTCGGTCAAATGGACTTTCCAGGAGTACCCTGAAAACCAACACATTGTATGCATTTTGTGCAGAAATGATCATGATACGTAGGGTTTGAATCAAATCAATGATTCAAAATCATGAAATTAATAATAAAAAAACAAGTGATGGGTATGAAACGTACCGAAATTTGAAGGTCTATGCAATCGGAAAATGGGTATCAGCAAACGTTTGATCGGAATAGAAAGAAAGAAGACGGTGGTGTTCGCCGGTGACCGTTATGGGAATGATAAACAACGAAAAAGTGTTCCCGCGGGAACTTCGGCTTCCCCATCAATTTCATCCTCTCCAAAATTCTGTGATGAAAATTCATGCAATATAATAATATGTTTTTTTATATGACTACGTTAGTTATGTGTTTGTTACACACTTACACGTGTTAAAATTAATAAATATTGTATGCAAGAACATAAAATTGTGAAGTGAAAAAACATATATTGATTTGAAAAGATTTGTGATGTATATTGAAGTAGAGATGTTTTATAATGAGTAACTTATAATTGTAATGATGTTTGAGTTCGTGGATTATATTTTAAGAATGTCTCTTAAAAAATTTAAAAAAGAATACGATGTTGAAAGTATTTTTTTATATTAATAATGATTAGCTAAAAATTAAATTAATTTTAAAAAAGTTAACTCACATTAAACTTTTTTGTACTGAAATGTTTTATTTATCTTTAGAAAAGAAGTTAATTTAATTAACAAAGTAGTTAATAGACATATATTAAGGAAGCTATTTTTATATTAATTTGTAAGCTTAACTATGATGAAGACATATGTTTAAATACTAGGTGTAGTCTAAATAGATAATCTAGAAAATGATCATATGGTTTATAGAGATTTTAATTTATTAGTATAGATGTGTAAATTAATAGTAATGTAAAATTAGAGAGAGTGATGTAACCTATAGAACCTAAAATTGGCTAGTAGCCGCCGAGTAATGCCCCAATTAATAGTTAGATACATCATATCAACGCAATGCAAACTATCATAAAAGGAAGGGTGGTATCTTTTGAACTCGAGATTTCTCATATCCACCCGAAACACATGCGCATACTCTCGGATTCCTCAACAAGTTCACAAACCCAAGAAATCTACCCGCAACACCAAGCCATTATACTTGTGGCGTGTGAACCCATGCTTCACTCCTTCCATTCTTAGAAATAGGTTCAACAAGTATGAGAATTGTCGTTCTAAAAGTTTGATTAAAGACTAACTTTATATGTCTAGCTAGAGTTATTTTATTATTTTAATAAAGGGCGCCAAGCCTTTAACCCATTATATTTTAAAAATTAAGTATATTTAAGACTAATAACAAAAAAGTTAATTTTAATGAACTTCCTCAAAAGTTATTTTTATGATGGTTTAGAGAAGAATATTTTTTTTATCAATATGAGATTCTTTTTTATAATTCTTTGAAGTTTATGTTTTTCAATGCACCACCATGGGATGACAATTTATTGAAAATTTGATTGCGAAAAAAAGTGGCTAAACAATTTGTATTACATAAAAGAAAAAAAAAAGAACTTTCATCATTTTTTAAAATGAAAATAAGCCTAAAGTTAAAATTTTACTTGAGACCTTGAGATACGTCAAGTGATTATGTTATCAGAGTTTAAATGACTTGTTTTAAACCAAAACAAAGTCTAACGTGTAAAGTTTATGTGTAATTCTATAAGCTCTGGGTAAAAGGTATAGTGATATACTTGTGTGAGTGAGAGTCGTAAGAATAAAAGGACATGTTATTACACCTCATCCATACAAGATTCTCACATTAGTTTCACATGAAAAGGATATAAGAGTATGAGTGGGTTTAATATATGAGTGTAATTCATCTAGAAAATTGTCATGACTTTTCCTTACGTTTTAACATACTCCTCAACTCAATTTTCTTGTGGTTTCTATGTTACTTCTAATACTTAGGGTGAAAATGATTTATCTACTTATTTTTCTATATCAAAACCATATACCTCATCTTCTTACTTCCAAATAAACTAAACAAAGGACTAAAATCCACCAACCTGGACTATGTCACACATCTACCTTGTTCTACTTCCTTCAGTCATATTCCTAGAGTTCTTTTAAGTCTCAACTAAAAGGATTTATGACTTTAAGCTACTTGTTGGTTTAGAAATTAAGTGGTCTGAAATGTCTTGTTTGTCACAAAAGAAGTATATTTTGGACTTATCAAAGATTACTATGCGTTGAATAGCTTACATATAGTTTACTAGAGGCGGTAATCATAACCCTTTATTCAAAAAACAAGTTGGTTCATCAGTCATTCGACACCACTGGTAGTCTGGCACCACCACCGTCATCATCGTCGACAACAACTCGTCGTTTTTGCCGCCACCAATGCGATACCACCATCGCCTCTACCACTGTCGACACCACCAACACTCGTCGTCGTCATCTCCACCGTCGTTGCCACCACCCCGCCACCTTAGCCACAATCTCAACCATCACCACAAGAAAAATATAGAGTTTGAACCCATTTGATACCTTTTAAAACAACACATTTCAATCCAAGCCTATTTTATTCAAAACCTATTCCGACCCAAACCAAATTTTAAAACAATTTGATCTAACCCATAATCCAACCCGCTTTGCCATCCTTACAAGTTACCAATAGATCATCAAAACTCAAAGCTGATAGCCAAAATGGGAAATCAGTAATGTTATCGTTAAATTTTTTTAATCATAATTATTTACTCCTAAATAATATCTAATCAATTTGCAGTTACAGGATTCAAACCCACATGATGACACAGAGTAACTTATCACATTATTTTCAGAAACAATAATCAATATATGCATTTAAAAGGTTCCTAAAAAACAGAAATTGGCAAAAGAAGCCTGAAAAAAACTACCAAAAGTACTAGAAAATGATCTCTAGATTATTAAGCAGATAATAAATAAAAACAGCATATGAAAAAGCATCAGAAAGAATTCACAAACCAAACCAAACCGATCAAGAACGGATCTCGCCATCCGATCAAAAACGGATCTTGCCATCAGTGCTGACGGTTGATGCCAAAGAATCATGGCACGCGTAGGCTGTAGAGATCAAGCTTGATCGCGTGTTTTCAGTGTACCCAGACCGGTCATACCCGGTCATCCCATCCATGGCCTGCCACTTCTTGAGAGCCTGAGGCAAAGTCGTGTTGAGGTCAATTCCATAAATATCATCAGGGTCCGATTCAGCTGGCTTCCAAAGGTCGGTTAGAGTAGAGAGCACGTTGACTGCATGGCTCATGTCGGGTCTCTGGTATGGCTCACGAGCACAGCAATGACCGGCTAAGTCAGCTACCATGGTCAAACTTGATAATGCTGCTTCATCCAGGTATGGTTCGAGACACGGGTCAATTGCTTTTCTAAAGGTTTCCTTGTTTATGTGCATTTTCTTGAACCATTGGACCAGATGAACACTGTCCTCTGGTTGGGTTTCTTCTAGGGCTTTTCTCCCGGTGATCAGCTCCATCAAGATTACCCCGAAACTGAACACGTCGATCTTGGTAGTCACTCGGCCCGTTACTGAAGAAACATGAATATGTAATTTAGTAAAAATGAAATTCAAAATCTAAAAGGGTGTTTGAAATTGATTTTTCAAAAGGATACAATGTTAAAGAATCAATTTCATACTAGTGGCTAGAGAATCAGTTTTATGTAAAGAACTGTGAGAACCGCATAACACCCTAAATCAACTAGTTATATTACTTGTAGCACAAGTTATCTAAGTATGATTCTTAAACCAACATAACCACATTCCAAAGGTGCATTCGAACACTCTAAATCAACTCACGATGAAGAACAATTAGTCAATTACCTGCATATTCTGGAGCAAGATACCCAAGAGTTCCGGCCAGTTGCGTAACAAGAGAAGCTTTACCATCGGGAGCAAGCCGAACAAGCCCGAAATCCCCAACTTTAGCCCGCATATCATCACCAAGAAGAATATTAGACGGTTTAAGATCGCGATGAATAAAACTTTGTTGTGCTAAACCATGTAAATATTCAACACCCCTAGCAACATCTAAAGCAATCACCAATCTTGTAGTCCAGTCTAGTGGATTCAAATCTTCACGTTCCCAGTTAAACAAAAACCGACTTAGATCCCCTTGAGGCATATACTCAAAAACGAGTAATCGCTCGTTACCATCCAAACAATATCCTAAAAGTGCGACTAAATGTCGGTGTCTAACCTTAGTAAGAACCGAGATCTCAGACTGAAACTCATCTAACCCTTTCTCACTCGTGATGCTCGATTCCATTCTCTTGACTGCAATCTTGGTTCCATCGTGCAGCTCGCCTTTGTAAACCGTTCCAAACCCACCTCTCCCAAGTATGTTACTCGGGCTGAAGTTGTTTGTAACTGTTTTCAGAACTTGTATTGAGATCACCATATTGCCCACCTCAATTCTGTGATCACTAGGTCCACTGCTTGTGGCACTGTGTATCTCTTGGGACCTGTTATCAGTACTCGAATCAGCAATTGTGATCTTAACCCCGTCACCGTCAGAACCCGAGTGGCGGGGATGTATCACCATTGTACTTTGGTTAACTGAGCTACGATAATATTTACGTTTGAGTCTGCAAATACAAAAAACTACCAACCCAAGTAGCAAAACTGTACCAATACCACCAATAAACCATCCTACAACCACCCCTGTGTTCTGCTTACCACCACCACCACCGTTGCCTCCACCACCACCATCACCGCCACCATTGCCGCCCGATCTTTGATCACCACCAGAAGGTGAAACCGGTGTTACAGCTGGACCATCTTTCCCCATATCCGGATTCCCACCACTTTCCACCTTAACATTTTCCTTAAAGCTTGGAACTTTACCATAAAGATTATTGTTTGAAACATCTATCTCAACAAGATTAGGCAAATCTTTAAGCTCATTAGGTATAACACCAGTTAGATTATTATCTGCAAGAATCAACCTTTGCAGCGACTTAATCGAAGAGAAGTTATATGAAATCATACCCGTAAGACCCATGTTTCTAAAGTTAACAACAGTAATCTCCCCACTACTCGAACAAGTTATCCCTAACCACGAATCACACGGGTCATTTCCCTTCCATTTCTCAGCAAGAACCTCAGGATAACCCACGGATTCAGCCACCGCGATCAACAAACTAACACGCGAATCACACTCCACACCCGGATCTTGCAAACAAAAGCTATCAATCCCACTCATATCAACAGAAACAGAACCATCAAACTTTGGCATTGGCCCTTGAAACATATTATTAGTCAAATTCACAACTTTCAAAGACTGTAAACCTGTTAAAGATGCTGGCACAGGGCCTGTTAAACTATTATCCCTTAAACTCAAACTCTGCAACTGATTCAACCCCCAAAACTGCGGCAATGGGCCCGAAAACAAGTTCCCATGAAGCCAAACTTCAGTCAATTGTGTCATATTCTGCAAAACACCAATGCTTCCATTCAATTTAGAATCACCCTTTTGAGCATTCAACCACAGATTCTGTATCAAAGAACCCGAAAACGAATTGGGTAAACCGCCTTCGAGGTAATTAAACGCTAATCGCAGAGTAATCAACCCCGTAAACGTATCACTACCGAAGAAATCCGGTATCTTTCCAGTTAAATTAGTGGAAGTCGCTGAGAAAATATGCAAATTCGATGCAATTTTCAAACTATCTGGTATAGACCACGGTGTAAACGCATTGTAATCAAGATAAACCTTCTGCAAAGAAGACATACCATCGAAGAAATCATGGGGTATGGAGGAAAAATTGTTGTTGTTGATCAAAAGATTCTGCAACTGAGTCAACCCGGAGAGACTCGGTAGTGGCCCAGTGAGTTGATTGAATTGAAGCTCCAAAACCTGCAGTTGGGTGAGATTGTTGAGATTTTGAGGCAATGAGCCCTTGAGGTTGAGGTTTCCGGCTTGAATTCCGGTGACCCGATTATCTTTCGAGCATGTGACCCGATCCCAATTGCATGGATCCGGGTCAGACCAATCGAGTGAGTTGGACGATTCAAGATTGTTCTTGAGGGCTTGCATTACGTGGGTGTCGTTGAAAGTCGACTGCGAGTGGACGTGGGTGAGTGAAAGAGTGAATGTGATGAGGAGAAATTGGAATGGGAAATGGTGATGGGGAGACATTGTTGTTGATTGAAGGTGATGATGATGGTGATGAGTGAGTGAGTGATTGAATTAGGGTTTGTTTGATGGAGACGATGATGGCATTGTGATTGTGATGGTGATTTTGTGAGTGAAATTGGGAAAAAATGGAGCTTTTATGGAAGGCGATGATGAAAGATGGTAACAGAATTGAAGGAATTGCTCACATGAAACATATGTGTGTGTGTGTGTTTTGAATGAATTAATAATATCTTTTTAGATTTTTTAGGTTTTTATTTTACGAATAGATAAGCTCGATTAAGATAACACAATTCATTCGAAGTTAGGTCATATGTTTGTCCTTAAAAAAAGTAAGAAAATGTATTTTATATAAGTTGTTAGTATTTTAATGAAAATTATCTTTTATAAATTTAACAACTTTAATTATTTATTACTATACGCTAATTATATGATTACATATTGTTAACTTTTAAACCAACTCATTATTTTATGCGAAAGTATGTTTTTTTAAATACACCACAAAATGAGCATTTTGTTATTTTTATTTTGAGTATGGCATTGATTTCATTTTTTTCAAAAATACATGTTAATTGTTATGTTATACGTTAAATTGAGCGGACACCTCTCTAATAGTTTTTAATGTATATAGTGTTACATTTTTTTACGAGTAATAAAACGAAATATAATAAAATTTGATCACCGAACTCGCTTGTTCATGATGGAATTGAAATACATGAAGTTTCAATAATTAAAAGTGTTTATTGAACAATTAAAGAAGCTAATGAGTATGTACGCATATGGATTGCAACAACTTAATATTAAATAAAATTATCACTATATTAATGCACTAGATTTAGTAAACCCGTGTATTACACGCGTTGAACAAATAAAATATTAAATATAATAAAATTTTATCAAGTATAAATCGATATTTTACGATAAAATATAATTAAAATTACGTATAGTAAAAACAATATGTAATAAAACAATTATATCAACTTTTTAAACTTTTAGTTTAAAACTTTTCTTTCCAAAAAAAATAATACATATTTTGTTTCAAAACAAAACGTATTAAAAAATATCATTTTTAAAAATTTTCTTATTATAAATTTCAGTTTTAATTATTTTTTAACAAAAAATTAACTTTTTAAAAACATTAATTTTAAAAAAGTTTGATGTTTTGTAAAAAAAATTTATTCTATAAAAATTATTTTTAAAATAACATATATATATTTTTTAAATTTATTAACAAAAACTAATTTTGTTCTAAAAAAGTTAAATAATATTATTAATAATTAAGGTAATTATTTAATATGAGAGAGAAGCGGAAAATTTTTGATGAAAATGAATGTGGTGCTTTCACGTGTCACACCAAGATACTTTTTTATTAGAGTAGAAAGATTTAAAAATAAACAGTTATAATATTATTTTTAATGGATATTTTCTTTGTTGATTTACATAGTGTTTTTATTAATTTTATATTAATAGCTCCAAGACTTTGGTTTGCTTCTGAAAATAGTTAACTCAACTTTTTTAAATGAGTTCAATTAAGTTAAACCTTTTTTTACTGATTTAAATATGTCTAGAATATGAGTCACATGAAATTTTGTTTTGAAATAAGTGCAGTCAAATATATAATGTTTTTATTCGACCGTATAAATCCGAGTTAATTTATGTTTTAACAAAACTTTAGTTTGAAAACGAGATGGGTGATCGTGATCTATACTTTATCACGTCACATACAACACAGCTGCATATGTTTTTAATGCACATTTTGAGTCAAACTACGTTTCGACATAATTTTGTTTGAAAAATAGTCTGGTGAAGTATAACACGTTTCATTCAACAGTATAAATTTGAGTTCTTTTACGGGTTGACATAAATTTAGTCTGAAGACTTGTCAAGTCGATTCTTAGTCTATATGTTATCATGTCATGTACAATACATCCTCAATGTGTTGTTACACTTACGTTTTGATATTTGAGGTCATGATGGAATTTCTACGCAACGCGCGAGTTGGAAAAACCTAATTTATGTAAATATATAAATAAAATTAAATATATCACATTTCCAGTTGTTTTTAAGGTTGCACGTGTTTTTCTAAAATTGTTTGAACTACGGAAGTATCGAAAATGGAATTTTAACTAATGAGAAAAAGACTAATAAATTGATACTTTAAAACATGGAGTGTGTTTCGTTATACCATATTTCATATAGCACAGAAATGAAGAACTAAAGAAAACTAGAAAAGTGTATATTATATACTATATTAAAATAAAATGTCGGTTTCTACAGTACTGGGGTACAACCCGGGAAGCACAGATTACAAGTTGCTCACGCAGCAGATTGTTGTATTTTTTTTATTAAGTTTTGCGCTCTAGCTCTTTCTATATATAAACTATGAAACAATCCTAAACAAACTTGATTCCTTAGCATGCTGGTTAGGGCCTTGTACATTCACACACGAAACCCATGTTCGATTCTTTGCTCCTACAACTTCCATTTTAAACATTTATAACTGATTTTGGCCTTGACTTTTAAAATTTCAAAATTTAGCTCTTCAGTTTACTGATTTGATTTTTTCTTCAATAAATTTCATTTGTTAACTTTTTTTAAAAACCTTATTTTTGGTTGTGTTTAGTTTTTCCCTTGATTTTCAGACATTTTTTTTAAAGATGATGTTGTATTCAAAATATGGTCTTTGTTGGTGTCGTACGTTACATTAACTGACGGTAACGAGGTTGTATTCAAAAAATGATCTTTCTTCCGCAACGCGTGCAACAAAATTTGCAAACCCGCAGCATCGCGCGGGGGTAAAATTCTAGTTTATATTGATATTTATATTACAAAGTAGATAAAAAAAACTAACGAAATTTGAAAGAAAAAAAAATATTATTATTTCAAATTAATGAGTCCGAAAAGCTTGGAATAGACCCCGGGTATTGCAGTTTTAGAAAAATAAAAAAGATTTGCATTAGAGATAAAAACTAAATTACGAAATTGAAATAAAAAGATATATTATTATTTCAAATTTATGAGTCCGAAAAGCTTGGGATAAACCTCGTGTACTGCAGTTTTTGAAAAATAAAAAAGATTTGCGTTATAGATAAAAACTTAATTACGAAATTGAAAGAAAAATATATTTATTATTTCGAATTTATGAGTCCGAAAAGCTTGGGATAAACCCCGGGTACTGTAGGTTTTGAAAAATATAAAAGATTTGCATTACTTTTTAAAAAAATGATTTAAATTTGCAATAGTTTTAAACTTTAAAAACTGTGAACGCACGATATGTTCAACAGCAAAAGGATTGAGTGCATTCGTGCAGTGTGTCGAAACTTTAATTGTGCGACAGGGCGATGGTGACAATTTAGGGTCCGGAATAAGTTAGAAAAATAGATTTCAAAATAAAAAGAAATTATATAATTTGTTTTTTTTTTTGTTTGTATATGATGAGATGGTTTAATTCAAATCATATTTGAGTAAAATAAGGTTAATCTAAAATGTATAATGAATAAATTCTGTTAAGAATTTTTTCAATATAATATCTAAAAATTCTTTTAAAAATTCAAGGCTTTTTGGGAGATTGGCCTTGGACAGTCGGCCCTCCCTTGAGGCCCCCTGTTGTGCAAGCAATCTATGGGGTCGGGTCTGATGCGTGTTCTCATTGGTGTCTAATCTATAACGACATGCGAGGACAACCAAGATTTGTTTATTGCATTGGTTTATGCATGCTTTTGAGATGTTTGCTTTCTCTTATTTTTTTTTAAAAGATTAATTTATTATACTCCTTAAGTACACCAATGTATAACATGTTTGAGTTTGAACCAAAAACCTCTTTTTAAGACGTAGAGCCTGTATCAAGTGGGTTTTCTTTGCATTGGCAGGTGTTTGGTTATAGTTGATATGTTTCAAATTTTGAGGGCAAGAATGAAGTTAGGAGAGTTTAAGGAAATAGTTAATTAGAGTAAGAATAACAATCAAACCCAAAAATGACTAGTAAACCAAAGTCAAAATAATTGATACAAGTAATAGGACGTGTATTCGGATGTAAGACGGGTTTAAGATTAGTTAAATTTTTTTTTACTAGTATGGATTCGGTGATACCCACCTATTACTCGAACATACGTGTATATATTTTTTTTCTATTTTTTATTTTTCTATGTCCTTGATTAATTTAACAATTAACTAGTATATTAGTTTCTAGTTTTTATGTATTTAATTTCCTTATGAAATATATTTATTTAAATTAAACTAGTAATAAATCTATTTGGAAATATCATCTCGTGAATTTTGAAAACTTATAGGTGTATATGATCCCGACTCATAATTATTAATGGATACTTAACTGGTAATTACCCATAGATATTTGACAGGTATGGAATCACGTATATGATATGATTCCATCTTAACTTTTTCTCGACTTCGCCCTCCTTCAGTTCTTCTTGCACTTGCTTTTGAGCGATAAACAATTGGGTAATATAATAAACTAGATATCTACTCGCCGTGCGTTGCAGCGGCATCGTCGCGACGTAATAAAGTACAGGTTACAATTGACCGCACTCATTTGCGAGCAAAATTTACGTCAAAACGTAAACTTACTCGAATTTATATGTTGAATGCAAATCGTATTATATTTGATCCGACTTTTTTTTCCAGCCGAATTATGTCGATATGTGAACAAATTTAAAACCTAAAAAAAAAATGATGTTCGGGCGCACCGTCTGCGATTTATCGCATATTAATTAGGCTATAAATAAAATCAAAATTCAATGAAAAAAAAATTTAAAACGATATTATTTTAAAGTGTAAGACAAAACATATTGTATAAAATTACGAAAATCTAATTATATTAGTTTTTAAGGTAGTTAAATTGAAATGTATTCTATTTTTTTTAGTTTTTATACAAAACGTTAGATAAAATACCAGAAAAATATCCTAATAAAAATAATAAATAGAGAACATAATTTTACTCATTTACCTTAATAGATGGTTTCTAGTATAAAATTAATTTAAAATATCAGATTAAAAAACATTTTTCATCTTCAGTTGCAATTTAAAATCATGAAAATGAATTATGAATCACCATTGAGTTTACCTATAATAATATGTAATAAAGTGTTGTGTATGGGCATTGAAAAGTAGGTGACAACATATGGGTACAAATACTTTTCACTCAGAGCATTCACAGCAGAGTTTTTATAAACCTGTGAGTGTGTTCTTTATATTATAGAGAATGATTATTAGTGGTTGTGAGTGGAGGATAGAAAATATGTTACTGTTCATCTTTATATTTGATAAAACACTGTTCATCTCTATTAATTTTTTAATATTTGTTAAAAGTGGTTGTTAGTGAAAAAGAGAGAAAATGTAATGATAAAAGTATAAAAAAATATTATTTTATTGAAAAAGAGAGATAAAAATAATATTTTTTAGTGTAATTATAGAGATGGAGATGAAGGATGAGATGTGAATGCTCTCACTCACATGCCACATCACCTCCACTTTCAATCACCCACTTCCCCAAATCAAAATTCCCATCCCAACAACTCTTATCCGACCACCACCAACGCTCCGACGACCGCCTCCGCTTCGACGACCAACGCTGCGCTGCCTTTGCGTGCATCAACCACCACCACCACCGCACAACACCCTCTCTCTCTTAGATCTGCAGGCCACCAGCACCACCGTCATCCCAACCACCACCATGACGGCACCATCATCACACCCACCACCACCACGTCGCTGGCAACAGCGCCACAACCGCCCACCATGAACCCTTACCACACACACCCACTGTCGCTCACCGTCGCCACTGGTCACCGTCACCTCCGTTTCCCACCACCACCGCTTTCGGCCACCGCTAATCGAGGACCCGGACAACTCTCCTCCAGTAAGATCTAGAGTTGTGCAGGTGGGTCGCCTTGGTCATAAGATCTGGAGTGGCGGTGACTTTGGCGGTACCGGTGGCGGAGGGGATGACGGAGGTCCCGGTAGTGGCGGTGATGGTGGCCCCGACAGTGGCTCTGTGGCTGACGTGGCTGTGGTGATGCCAGAAAAAAGTGATGGGCAGTGCAATAGGAGTTGTACTATGTGGATGAGAGGGGGTACTATCAGCTACAGTATCCTCCTCTCACAGCACCGACATTAGTGTTTAATATATATATAATTAATCAGATATTATTCCTTCTTCGTATACTGTCTATCAAACGGTACAATATAATGATTTTTTTATTCTTATAAGATAATCAAACATAACAATGGAAGGATAGCGATTCATTTAATTTGTTTGTCCATTTATTCATCAGTTACCCTACTGATTAAAATAATACTATACATCTTTAAAGAATGAAGAGGTTGCATTCGCATGTAGTTTTTGTGCCTTATCTAGAAAATTAATACCTACTCATTTAGCAAGATTAGTAGGGTTACACCATCATCGTTTTTAGCTATTAAATAATTTATTTCAAAGATTAGACCTCAAATTTGAAGTTGGTGCAACTATTTTGATGTCATCTACGAAACAACAGGCGTGGGTTCGAAGCTTATCTAATCCATGATTTTTTCCATTTGGGTCTTATTGTTTTTTCATTTGATTTACTTTATTTCTCTTTTACTTTTAAATTACTTTTTATAAACTATTAGGCCGCACGCTCAAAACGAAATTTGCATACGTGCCACAACGTACCATTAACCACGTTAAAGTTATTGTACGTCTCAATTGCAAAGCGTAGCTCTTTCATTTAGTTATTTTTTTTAATATTGTGCCGTAACGTGCAATGCATAATCTTGTTTTAATGCGGTTCTTTTATGTTCCAAAGTGCGCTATTGTCTATGCCGCGATGCGTTTAGCGAAGTTCGTAAACGTCGCAACATGCCATTTTAATGCCTTCGTACGGCTACGTCGCAACGCGATGGTAATTCTTTTTTTTTAGCCGCAATATATTATGCATAATATTACCATAACGTATGTAATGAAGTCTGCAAACACGATGTTGCGCGTGGTCACGCCGCAAATTTAGTTACTTTATGTTTTGGCGTAAATTTAGTTCGAAACAAACTAGGTCAATTGTGTTCTATATACTTCATGCGATTAACCATTCTTTTACTTATGTTAACAACTCTTTCAAGCATTCAAACTACAAATTAACAGGTTATTCAAATAAGATCCATTAACATTTGTTTCAGTGGCTATTTCCCTCTTAGAGGAAGAACAACAATAAGACCAACAAATATCCCAAAAACCAATATCAACAATCCTATGAAATTGACCACAAGAGCTTCTTGACCATGCTTCAACTTTTGAAAAATGAATTTCTCTATTAATCCGGTCTCCGCGCTCACTATCACCATGACAAAGATGACGAGACCAGAGAAAACATGCCATGGAGCGATTCTTGCCCGTGTCCCTGGCTCAGCGCCCGGGAACAAAAAGGTGACGAATCCCAATAACAACTTGCATTTATAAAGTCATGTTAGTACATATACAAGATTGGGTCGTGCGAGGGTAAAATTGCTAAAATAATGATTTTAATTTTTAAACCTCATATTTTAAGGCCTCATTCTCTCTCTCTCTCTCTCTCTATATATATATATATATATATATATATATATATATATATATATTAAATTGATTTTTCAATATTTAAGCACGTAACATAGCTTTTTTACTAAATGTATTTTAACTATTTTGCATAAAAAACTGAAATAAATTGTGTTAGAAACGTAAAATAATAATATGTGAACTTTATTAATCTACAAGGTCGTGCTTAAGCCTCAAAATGGCTTGTTACACACACATATATATACAAACATGGTAGTGTATTATGAATAACTTTTGAGATTAGAGTCGAGAAAGTTTACTTGAAGTCCGAATAAGCACACGGTGGACAAACCAATCCAGGCATGCAAAGTGTACATGTGTGGGATATCGAGTTCATCATGAAACTTGAAGACTGTGTAAACGCCCAATATTCCCGTGGCAAGCGCGATCAAATGAAATAGTAGGTGAAGTAGTTTAAGCGCTTTTCTTGTTGTAGGAATTGCTTTGTATGTGATCAACGCTGATTCAACATAAATGTATATGCATTAGCGCAATTGTGGCACAACTCGATCAAGATGGGTTCGTGTTATGATAAGTTTTTCTTTTGTACCTTAGCAATTAAAATACTAGCAATATTTTGCATGATATTCGGATTTGACATTGGAAAAAAATTTAACTATGAGACAGTTATAGTTTTAAGAACGAACTCATAAACAATATTTCACATTATATACTTTTCTTGTTTGTTTATAGGCACTGTCTCATGCTCTATATATGATGTGAGGTGGGTCTCAGGGCAGGGGTCCAAAAATAAGATGTAAACAAGTCTAGTCGTTCGTGAGATACCGAAGATCAGCTCGTCAAAAGCTTGAATCGAATAAAGTTCTAGTCTAAATTAGAGCTCGTTCAGTTCCAAGCTTCGTACATCAAGTTTGATTAATTAGGCTCAAGGGCCTAAATGAGTATTTTATTTATATAAATATAGTGATCTTTGTATTCTATACTAAAAAAAGATTACAAAATAAATAATATTATTTATATATTTAACAATGAAAAGTAAATTTTACTTAAAATTAATAATATGTATACAAATAATTACACGTACAAATGACAAAACAGTTAAATAATATGTAAATAGTAAACGTGTCAGATTGTAGTCAAGCTCGAGTTTTTAACATTATTCACGATCAAGTTCAACATAGAGCTTGAAACAAAACGAGCTTGAGCTCTTAAGTTAACAAGCCAAGCTCTATGTTACTTTAATGGGCTATTTGATAATATTGTGTTTAGTCATTAAAAAGTTTAACCAAATAAGAGGTAACCTCTGTAACCATATGTTTTTAAAATTTATTTATTAACAGACTTCAAGGGCCAATTAAAGGTATATTTTAAGCTAATCAAATACACTTTATCTCTCAATGGAATTATTAAAATGCTACCAACATCATCTTTTAAGTATATCTTAAGTTGTAACCTACTTCTTACCTTCCCCTGAAAAGATAATGAATCCAAGTATCATTAGAAGTGGATGCAACTGCAATCAAAACAACAAAAACTACTTAGATTTAAAATAATATCTTTAACCTCATGACGAAATCTTGAATTTAAGTTCCATTATAAACATAATAATCTTCTTTTAAACCTTACGTTGAAAATCTTGATTTTCACATGTGATGAGAAAGCAAAACCTTCCCTGAAGTTTACGAGCCAGTACAACGTCAGGAGAGTAATCGACAACCCTAACAAATGAGTAACTATGGTTGCGAACAATATCGTCACACGATAACTTGATTGATCGTGTGCCATGGTACGAATTGAACCTAAGAGATTTGCAAAGTGTTAATTTGCCATGGGAAAGAAGTTTTGATAACACAAGTATAGATATTGGAATTGTAAAAAATTTCTTGATTTCATCTATTAGAAATGGAGATTGCAAGAAACAAGGGGACAATTCAGTTTTTGGAAAGCTTGTAGAGACAGCTAATCTCAAAAATTTGGTGCATGCCATGAAGTTGGATTGTTGGAAGTTTTGTTTTGTTGAGATTGTGTTTTTATGTAGCAAGGTAACGGTCCTGAAAAACAAGAATGTGAGATTAAATTTTGTAAAATATGGGAATAATCAGATTTATAAAATCATTTTGAAAAAAAAATAATATTAGGCTAAAATAAATGGATAACAAAATTTGTTATATAAAAAAAATTATTGCTATTTAGTGATTGATGTCAAACCAAAATTTTATGATATACTCATATACATGCTTATTTTATCGTGTATAAAATTCCTCGCTAATTTTTAAAATATAGTATCAAATTAAATGACGTAAAACTTGTTACAAAGGTGATCGAATTACAAGAAATTGGTGGTATGGCGTAAAACATGTCATAAAGTTGATGAAAATTACAACAAATGGCGGGAGGGGGAGAAGGGGCCGGATCACAATAATGTTTCGGAACACCATATAACAAGAGGGTACGTTTCTCATCTCCATATAGAAAATGAGAATCTTTCTCCATTCATTTGGATGATGAATAAGTTTTACGTATTAACACTGAATGTGGGGTGGCTTGTATTTTATAACAATCGTAAGTTATGGTCGAAAGGTTTTGGGAATCCGACTTAATATTACAACACACAACCTAATGGAGCATGTTCGTATAATCAAAAACACAAAAGACACATGAAAGCTCAAGATGATATTCAATTACTCGATGGTTTTTTGTGGTACATAAAGCTACAGGTTACAATGCTTTAAATAGGAAAAGAAATGCATAAAATATGGAACTAACTAACGGTCACTAGGGGAAACCTATTGACCGGTTATTCAGCAACAACCAACTAAAACAAAGGACACGTGATAAGGACTTATTTAGCAGCTTCCATGCATGACTTGAGCTTCCACATTAGCATCAGTTTGAATCATTCATTATCAGAGCACATAATGGTCTTGAGGTGTCTAACTAGTTGTTGGATTCAAATGCCAATTCAATAAACTCTAAATTTGATGAATATATCTAACTACCAAATGCTTAGTAGGAATGTGTTAAGCTTCAAAAGAAAAGTGTGTTCCAGTCAAAAAACAATGACTAGATCTTGTATCATTGTTTGATATGATTAGGGTTGCTCAAGTATAAGCTTCATCCATTCATTCTTACTCTTATGATTGTAAGTTATAAATCAAGTAAGATAGGTAAACAATCAACGGCAACAAAGGATTGTACAAAATCTAGACCTAACATAATGGTAAAGACATGTTGAACACAACACTAACACAAATCCTACAAACCCCACCCTAGAGTTGATCTCATGTGGATTAGCCTTGTATGCTTATGGTGGACTTGGTTTGGGGATGATTTCATGCTTATGATGATGGATTGGAGCCTATTGATCATCAATGGTTGCCTCCGCATTGTCCTTCGGTCCCTAGGGGAGATCCTCGTGAAAATTAAGGTTTTTTTTCTTAATCCCGTCAAAAATTGCAAAATTCGTAAAAACACGTGCAATAGCGTAAGTCACTCTGATTTCACTTAAGTTGCTCTGATGCTAGTGTAGTTGCCAACAGTGTGCACTACATAGCGCCACCACCTATGCTCACTACCTATGTCAGCACCAGCATAAGCAACCATGGGTTTAGTTACCTTTTTTTATTTCATTTCCTAATCCACCAACTTTGTGTTTGAGCTTCATAACATCTATAAGTTAGGCATCTTTGTGTTTAACCGATAAACACAACAAGAACTTAAAAAACTCTATTTCACACTAATTAAATACTAAAATGAAAAATCATACAGATAGAGTCTTGTAACATTGCACAATCAATAATATACGAGCACTTTAGCTTTCCTTATTTTTTGAGACATATAGGTAATCCATCTTTTATCCTATCGAGCTTTAAATGACCCTTATGACTATTTAAATGTGTATATGAGACCTAACGAATATCTATCATAGTTCAATGATTCCTTAGTGTGTCTTATCTTTAAACTCAATGTCATATGATTAATCATTCTCGAGGATAGTTGACTCAGCCAATAGGCTTTCCTACTTAGATGCATTTTTCTTCGTATACGATTATATCTCGTGTTAGTTTTTTTCTTATTGCTTCCTTAGTTTACTATCAAATTTTATATTCTTTTAATTTTCATTAGTTGGATAATTCTTATTTAAATAATTAAAATAAATCTATCAAATCAGTTAGGAATTGATAAAACAACTTGGTGTCTCATAGATTGACATCTGAACTACTTTTGATATTACATACGGCAGGTTCACTCCTTTGTAGTATGTGATCGAGTTTAGATGAGGTTGTGTTGACTAAGTTAAATTTTTACATATAAATTACACAATGGGTGTTATCCTTGATCATAGGAATTTTTGGACTAGCATGATTGTACGAAGCATATGCATTCTCGCACAGAGCTATTTTATGGTGATATCTTCAACTTCTTTCATTCTTTGTCATTTAGAGGCTCCATAATCTTGAAAATTATGATCTAATACGATTGAACACGATTTCAAATTAATCTACTACAAACTTTCAAATTAGGGTTTAATTAACAAATAACATAGTAAGGACTAACGACACAACATACATAATATTCTCACATAATATGCTCACTTGTTCAACGCGAACACACACAACGACTCAAAAACATATACAAAACATCTAACCATCGATTTTACAAATCATTTTAATTTTTTAAAATCCAATCAAATGCATATATTTCTCATGTGCTTAAACTTGTAGTTTTTACACTCATAATCACACAAATTTTTAGTAAACCCCAAGTCATTATTACAAAATCCACACACATTTTAATCTACCAAAATTTTAAACTTTTAGGATTTTGCCAAATGAGAATTGGGCGGGTAGTAGAAACCCACAAAAATTAACTCATATATAAGGAAAACGATAAAGCCAAAATACGCAACTCCTCAAGAACAACACACGATACGCCCTACTGTTCGTCGTCGCGCCACCCTCCGCCACCGCCGTCCGGCCACCGTCGCCGCCGTGACTCCTCCGCCTTCGGTTTCCATATCATCATCTTACAAACTTTCGATCCACCGGGTAATTTATGCTTTTATTACGAGTTTTGCGAGTTTAGGGTTTCAGATCTACGATTTGCGCTATGAAATACAGAGAGGGGAACGTTTCTGTTGTTTGTGCTTTTGATGAGCGAAATGTGTGGGTGGTGGCTAGGCTTGAATCGGAGGAGATTAGGGTTTTTTCTGGTGTGAATTGTTGTTGTGAACGCTGTTGAGTTTGATTTTCGATTGATAAGGCTGTTTTCGTGTAGAAAGTTGACTTGGCTAGGTTTTATCTTTGATGTTATGTGATTTTGAAGGACGAAATGTGTAGGTGATTTGGCCTGAATCGGAGGGAATTAGTTGTTTTTGGTATGAATTGTTGTTATTAACGCTGTTGAGCTTTGATTTTTGATTAATAAGGCTTTCTTCGTGTAGAAACTTGACTTGGCTAGGTTTTATCTTTAATGTTATGTGAATTTGATGATTGGATGATAACGTTTTTGAGGATTGAAGGTTGAAAAATGAATCCTGAGGTTGAGGCAGTGCAAGTTTAAATGGTGATAATGATTTTATATCTTGTGATGATATTATGATCTTGAACTTTTGAGCATGATCTCTGTTGTATATCTAGAATGATCTTGGAATGTTTTGTCTTGTTATAGATAATGAATATGAGTTTTTGATAAAAAAGCATATGATCTAATCATCTCACATTTTGTTCATGTTTTGATGGAAGTTCATGTACTTTGAAGAAAGAATTGTGTCGATTGACCTTTGAAATTCTGTAAAATTTTGATAATGATGGTTGTCACAAACTTAGACAAGAATAAGGTTGAAACTGGTAATATTTAGAGGCTCACTGACTCACG
This sequence comes from Flaveria robusta, assembly GCA_025506415.1. Taxonomy (NCBI): domain Eukaryota; kingdom Viridiplantae; phylum Streptophyta; class Magnoliopsida; order Asterales; family Asteraceae; genus Flaveria; species Flaveria robusta. The sequence continues at coordinate 4,651,298 of CM046471.1, read as the reverse complement.
CAATTTTGTTAAAAGTTATCTTTGAATGTTAACTGACATGCATCTAAATAAATGCCCTTTAAAGTTTGGCTTTTTGTGAGTTTTGTGCTTTGGTAGCCCTTGTGGTTATGTGACCGGAATTAAATAGAACAACCTGCACGCAAAAGGGGTAAATGAAAGTGCAGATCAAAGTGAACATATGTCCTTCAAAAGTAGATGTTCAGCTATGATAAACCGTATAACGCATAGCCATATCAATACATTAGATACGGAAATGGTTTTATGTCGTAAAAATGACGCATAAAAATAGTATCAAGATATTAGATATGAAAACTGTAACGCCCAGCTATACACACACACATATGTTATCATAACCATATTGCATGTTTCTAAATTTATAGGTTTTTCAACGTGGTTGTGGAAGTATTTCTTTCTCACCCACACATGCACATGCATACATAGTTTCTAATATGTTATGGCATGGGCACAATTAATGCCTAATCTTAATACTTTGGTAGAAGTAGGTTTTGGAAAGATGTTTATAACACAAGAATGGGAGTACAGGACTAGGCATTGCTGTGTACTTGTGTTAAGTTGCAATGCAAAGTTAAAGCTCTAGAAATCATGTTTCGTATAATGATTTTCTCTATGCTATTAGATTGTAGTGCTTAATGTTTTTGTATGTTTCAACTGGCTTTCCTTTGTTAGTTATAATCTTAAACATGGCTTCATATCAAGTTAGATGAGTATGCCTCGTTAGTTGGATTTTTTTAATGTTTTAATCTGTAAGATGATGAATTTTTGTGTTGCATATCTGTATATCACAAATTGGTATTGGATGTGGCAATAAATTTAATTATGCATTGTTTGAAACAGGCCTGGTAGATCTGAAGTACAACTAAACTTGGGGATATTACAGTCTGATTGATCATCAATACATAAAACTTTATATCAAGTGTTTTTAACTGTGTTCTTAACTACGGAAGAAGAATATTTACATCAAACAAGGTATACATTAATCAGTTGTTAGATTTATTAGTTTTTGCCATTTCTTATATGTTTATTTATAACCAAGTGAAATTTAGAATTCTAATCTAGAGAGAAAAAGCAGAAAGAGAAAATATGTAAAATGTGAATGTGGTTGTAAACTACAAGGTACTAACTAACTACTTACAAAACTCAACTAACTATATTTTATACCCTTTAACATAAACATTCTATTAAGTTATATATTTATTTATTTATTTTTGTTTATTTATTTTTATTTTGTGATCTTGGGATGTAAATTGATATAAAAACTGCATATATATTGTAGTATTGGAACTAATGAGTTATAGTGACTAGGTGAAATGGCTGATCATCGTAATGGTGGAAGCCATCCAACTGCTAGTAAGGGTGGTGCAGGTGGAGCTTCAGGTGGGTACACAATTGATGCTAGTACTTTAATCAGACGGCTACAGTCTATGTATTCTCATTGGCGGAAACACAGAGACGAGCTATGGGGATCTTGTAACGCATTTGCAGTAGCTACCCCACCACCATCCGATGATCTTCGTTATTTAAAGTCATCAGCTCTCAACATTTGGTTACTTGGTTACGAGTTTCCAGAAACAATTATGGTTTTCTCGGACAAACAGATCCATTTCTTATGCAGCCAGAAAAAAGCATCACTTCTTGATGCTGTGAAAAAGCCAGCTAAAGAAGCTGTAAATGTAGATGTTGTGATGCATGTGAAGGCCAAAAATGATGACGGATTGACTCAAATGGATGACATTTTACGTTCAATTGAGTCTCTTGATTCCCCTGTTCTTGGGTATATAGTAAGAGAAGCTCCTGAAGGGAAGCTATTAGAAAAGTGGACAGATAAGATAAAGTCATCAGGTTTACAGCTTAGTGATGTAACAAATGGATTAGCAGATCTTTTTGCTGTCAAGGAGGCTGATGAGCGTACAAATGTGAAAAAAGCTGCTTATTTAACTGCCTCTGCAATGAAACAATTTGTTGTTCCAAAGCTTGAGAAGGTAATTGATGAAGAAAAGAAAGTGACTCATTCGTCTTTGATGGATGATACCGAAAAAGCTATTTTGGAGCCAACTAGGATTAAAGTGAAGCTGAAAGCTGACAATGTTGATATCTGTTACCCTCCAATCTTTCAAAGTGGTGGGAATTTTGACCTCAGGCCAAGTGCTTCAAGCAATGACGACCATTTGTACTATGATTCAGCTAGTGTGATTATTTGTGCTCTCGGTTCTCGGTATAATAGCTACTGTGCAAATGTGGCGAGGACTTTTCTTATCGATTCAAACGCTACACAAAGCAAGGCTTATCAGGTTCTTCTAAAAGCCCATGAAGCTGCTGTTGGTGCATTGCAGCCTGGTACGAAAGCCTGTGATGTTTACAAGGCTGCACTTGCAGTGGTTGAAGAAGAAGCTCCTGAGTTTACTTCTAATCTAACCAAATCAGCCGGGACGGGAATCGGTCTTGAGTTCCGGGAGTCGGGTTTGAACTTAAATGAGAAAAATGAAAGAATCTTGAAAGTTGGTATGGTTTTTAATGTTTCACTAGGGTTTCAAAACATGCATACAAACAGTAGCAAAGCAAAGAGTCAAAACTATGCACTATTGATTGCTGATACTGTTATTGTAACGGCCACTGGCCATGAAGTGGTCACATCATTAAGCTCAAAAGCTTTTAAAGACATTGCATATTCTTTCAATGATGGTGAGGAAGAAGAAGATGAAAGGCCACAAGTGAAAGTGGAGTCTAAACGTAATGAAGCTTTGTACTCTAAAGCAACCTTACGGTCAGACAACCATGAAATGTCTAAAGAAGAACTCAGAAGGCAACATCAAGCGGAACTCGCACGTCAAAAGAATGAAGAAACCGCCCAACGACTTGCAGGCGGGAAAAGTGCAACGGGTGATGGAAGAGCTTCTTCAAGAACTTCAAATGATTTAATTGCTTACAAGAATATAAATGATGTTCCTCCTCCTAGAGACTTGATGATTCAAGTTGACCAGAGGAACGAGGCTATTCTTATACCACTATATGGAAGTATGGTACCGTTCCATGTTGCTACTGTGAAAACTGTATCTAGTCAAGCTGATACTAGCCGAAATTGCTACATTCGTATAATATTTAATGTTCCTGGAACACCCTTTTCTTCTCACGATCCAAATTCTTTCAAGAATCAAACAGATATTTTCTTGAAAGAGGTATCATTCCGTTCAAAGGACCCGAGGCACATCAGTGAAGTGGTACAGCAGATCAAAACACTTAGAAGAAATGTTGTTTCTAGAGAGTCAGAAAGAGCCGAGAGGGCGTCACTGGTTACCCAAGAGAAACTTGTGCTTGCAGGGAATAAATTTAAACCAATAAGATTAACTGATCTTTGGATCCGTCCCCCCTTCCCGGGCCGTGGAAGGAAGCTTCCGGGTACTTTGGAGGCTCATGACAACGGTTTCAGATACTCGACTTCTAGAGCAGATGAACGTGTTGATATTTTATTTGGTAACATTAAACATGCATTTTTCCAGGCAGCAGAAAAGGAAATGATCACTCTACTTCACTTTCATCTCCACAACCACATCATGGTTGGAAACAAGAAAACAAAAGATGTTCAGTTCTATGTTGAGGTGATGGATGTTGTGCAAACCCTAGGAGGTGGAAAGAGATCTGCGTATGATCCTGATGAGATTGAAGAAGAACAAAGAGAACGGGACCGTAAAAACAAGATCAATATGGATTTCCAGAGTTTTGTCAATCGTGTTAATGATCTTTGGGGACAACCGAAATTTAAGGAGCTTGACCTTGAGTTTGACCAGCCTTTAAGAGAACTTGGCTTTCATGGGGTACCACATAAAGCTTCTGCTTTCATTGTTCCAACTTCAAGCTGTTTGGTTGAACTTATAGAAACTCCTTTCCTCGTGGTCACATTGAGCGAGATTGAAATCGTGAACCTCGAGCGAGTCGGGCTTGGACAGAAGAATTTTGACATGGCAATAGTGTTTAAGGATTTCAAACGTGATGTGCTTCGGATTGATTCTATTCCTTCCACATCACTTGATGGGATCAAAGAATGGCTTGACACGACTGACATTAAGTACTACGAAAGCAGACTGAACATGAACTGGCGGGCTATATTGAAAACAATCACCGATGACCCACAAAACTTCATTGACGAAGGCGGATGGGAGTTTTTGAATCTGGAAGCTAGTGACTCTGACTCTGATGGTTCACAGGAGTCTGATCAGGGTTATGAGCCGTCTGATGTGGAGCCTGAATCTGAGTCAGAAGATGACGAGTCTGACAGTGCATCCTTGGTGGAATCTGATGATGATGAGGAAGAGGAAGAAGAAGGGTCAGAGGAAGAAGAAGGGAAGACGTGGGAAGAGTTGGAGCGGGAAGCAAGCAATGCTGACAGGGAGAAAGGTGACGAGTCAGATAGCGAAGAGGAGAGGAAACGAAGGAAGATGAAGGCTTTTGGTAAGTCGCGTGCGGGTCCCAGCAGCAGCGCTCCCAAGCGTCCAAAGTTCAGAAGGTAAAGTTTTTAGTTTAGAATAGTGGGATTCTGTTTCTAGGAATCTGTTTTGTGAACTTGGTAGTTGAATCTTGTATGATTAATATGCAAACCTATCTTTGTTTTGATGTTTAAAATGGTTTGTTCTACTGATATATTTGGTGGGTCGATTCTCTTTTGAATTCTCTCGGCTCAAAAGCCGTCTGTTTTTTAATTCTTTTGAAAAATAGGTGACGATGCTTCCTAAGTCGATTGCGGGTTATTTTTTCCTTGATATGTTAGGGATCTTGAGCTTGAGGTAAATGATCATGAGGCCTGAGATGTGCGTCGGCTGTATTTTGAATCGTCATATATTTTGAACTCCAAGTTCGATTCTGTTAAATCAAGTTGAATTTGAGTTGATAAAAAGTATCGACGCCTTTATTATCATATTTTCAAAACATTTATTTGGAACGTGATTGTATTGCGTGTAACAAGCTGATGCGACGAGCATAAGGGACATCAAAGTTGTCTCTAAGCATTTTACATATCCTAGTACCATTACCCTGATATTAAAAGGAAAAATAACGCACTAATGATTATATGAACGCAAACATACAGTCATGTTCATTTGTCCAATTAGAAATTATGTTTGTGTTTTTTTAATAGATAAACTAATATAAACAAACATGCATTAAAGATATCAAGTATGTAACAATATAGTCTATTGTATTTAAAAGTCAAAATATACAAAAAATTATTTTCTTAGATTATGTTTTTTGTTCGAATATAAATTATTAAGACTATTTAATTTAAATAATATTCATACATATATAGGTTCAACGTTAGACACAAATAAATTGAAAGATTGTGTGTTTGTATCTGTGCATTTAAATAAACAAATGCGTCAAGAAGCCTTTGGCAAACGAAATGGGTGAATTATCTTCGACCAGTGGTGAGTGTTTAAGTTTTATTGTTGTTATAAAAATAAAAAATAAAGAAATGTTAAATTCTGTTCACATTTGTTCCTATAGTAAATAACAATGCACGAATAATGAACATTTTACTTTAATGCTAATTTAATAATTTCTTTATCAACGGCCCTAAACAAGTTTTAAAAAATAAAAGGGTTATTAAATTTTAATAATTTTAATTTTATTTATTGGCTGTGATTAAATTTAACTTAGAAAATATCTACAAACATTTCTACTATCATGTCCGTTAATTTAAAACTATTAGTTTTTTGATTACGTGAACTGCTTATGTTTACATACACTTCTACTATCAGGTCCGTCAATTTAAAACTTTTACACATCAAATCCTATCAATCTTCACTTACTGATTTGAACCACTTGACTAGTTGCATTTAGATTTCAAGTGAAGATAAATGCTAGATACCGAAACAAACTCAATGAATACTGGGCGGTGGCAAAGTTAAAAATAAGCTTAAAGTTGGTTACGTTTTTTCAAAAAAACTAACGGGGTTAGCTATTAGTTAGTTTGGGATCGTTGGAGGAAATTAAACTTAAAAGTTGGGATTGTTTGCAAATATTTCTTGAATTAGGATTATTTCCGGCTAATAAATAAAAATTGAGATTATTAAAATCCAATAACATTAAATAAAAAAGTAAGGATTCGGTATGCCACTATACAAATATACATGGATAACTTTACGTCATAACCAATGTTGTTTGACTTGAATCAGATTGGGATTCGGTTGGGCCACTGGTACGATCCATCCGAACTCGTTTGTTTTCCAAGAACCAGTTCGGCGGTCGGATCGGAAACCACGTCGGACCAGATTTTCATTTATTTATTTATTTTTAAAAATACTTGAATTTTAATGAGTTTAATGAGTAGGTTGGATGATGAATTAGAGTGTTTGACATATAATTATTGTTGAATTTTATATATAATTAAAAAATATACATATGATATACTTGTATTAAATGAAAATAAAAAATATTATAAAAACTTATAAACCAAATCTTCACATTTGATGTATTAAGATCAATGACTCGTACTTTCTTTTGACTTTTTGTATATATTGTTTTATATAAATATAACTTTTTATTTTTTTATTAAAACATATGAGCTATTGATTTAATAAAATCAAAAGTAGGGGATTATTTTATTTTCTTTTAATTTTCAATTTAACCCAACCGATATTATATATATGACTATGTTTAAAACATACAGGTTGGGTTCAAATACAAACAAGATAAATTATACAAACCAATAAAACAAATTTTTATTTTTGATGTATTAAAATCAATGACTCAAATTTATTTGAATAAAAAATTCATAAATTTGTATTTTTGTAGCAATATGTGTAAAAAAAATCAAAAAAATCTAAATCATTAATTTTAAATATTAAAAATAAAGATTTGATTTATTGATTTATTTAATTACTTTTGATTGTCCCCGGACATAAAGCATACATCTTTTTAATATTCTGTGTATCGCTCGCCGGTAAACCCATTCCCCCGTCGGCAGTTCCATCAATGGCGGAGTCCGATCACCGGCGTCTCATTCTTCACAACTTTCTATCCCCTGAAGTCTGCAAGGTTCGTCACCATTCACTACAATCATCACTTTCATCTTCATGTTTATAATCATTTTGATTTATACGCAAATTTTCAACTCACAGGAGCTTGAGTTCATACACAAGAGTTGCAGCACTATTGGATACAGACAAAATGTGTTCTCCACCACGCTTTCGCATCTCATTGCCACTAATTCTCCTCATTTGATTCTCCCATTTATTCCTTTACGCGGTAATTAACTCAATTAGGGCTTTTTTCTGAGTTGTTTGATATGTGTTTAGTGTTGTGTCTGATAGTGTTATTGGGCTTTAATATGAGTTGTGAATGACAGAGAAGCTCAAAGAGAAGACGGAAGAGTTTTTTGGTTGTGAATATGAGCTTTTTATTGAATTCACTGGTTTGATCAGGTTTGTTTGTTGGTCCTCTGTTACTGTTCTTAACCTTAATTGTTAGAAGATCATAGACAATTTATTACTTATAGACAACTGTGAGTTTCAACTGGTGGTGTAGTGGTTAACGCTTGAATGTCTCTAGGAGATGCCATCTATGGTTCGAATCCCGGCTCCACTGAGTTTCTGCTTTTAACCCCTTTGAACTCCACATGTTTTGTACAAGCCGTGTTTTACCTGATCATCCTATTAGTTAGCAGGGTATTGATGGGTTTGTGAAATTTGGATATGTGAAGTCGATTGGGTGCATATATTAGATAATGAGAACAAATTATTAGTTGGAGACCATGTTGTAAAGACAAGATCTAGTACTTTCCCATGTTTAAGTGGCAAGTGAGAATTTAGGTTTGCTTCATGGTTAGTTGGCTAATGAGTTATGCATGATATTAAAACTCTATTAATGGATGAACTTGGTGCAACAAAGTTCCATGAGGTTAGGAGGCAAAGGGGACAGACACCAAAAATCTGTGTGATTTTCGCCTTAACATTTCATTGAAGATATTAGAGGTGTTTCTTGGTTTAAGGCAGTAGCAACTATTCATAGGCCATTTGATTATATTTATAGGTCATAAGTCAATGATGCGAGTGTGTGGGAGATATAATGTTAGTGGTACAGGTAGTACTTTGGATACAAGAAACCAAGAAACATAAAAGATAATATATATATATATATATATATATATATTCTAATGTGAATAAAACAACACTGCATTCATATTAATATGTAATTACTAGTGTTAGATGAAATATCGGCAAATTTTTTCTATTTTTTAGTTCTTATATATTTTAACATTCTAAATATTTCTTAAATTGCAGCTGGACTAAAGGTGCAAGTATTGGCTGGCATAGTGATGATAACAGACCATATCTGAAGCAACGTGACTATGCGGTGCGTACTTGACCATTATTGATGAGAATGTCACTTAAAACATGTAGAATTTCTTTTTACTAGTCAACTGTAAAATTCTTACCTTGTTTATGTTGCATTCACTGTGATACTTATGCTTGAATCTATTTGATTGCATTAATTTTATGCCCTCTATGTTTAAGGCAGTGTGCTATTTGAATAGTTATGGTGTGGATTTTAGTGGTGGTCTCTTTCACTTCCAAGATGGTGAACCTACAACTTTTGTCCCCATGGCTGGTGTAAGTTGTACTTGTTCCATTCATATCGTATAGTCATAGCTGCTTGGTATTATGCAATTGTGATTAAATATGGTTATCACACTTTGTTAGGATGCTCTGATTTACACTGCAGACAGCCGAAACATTCATTCCGTTGATGAGGTATCTTAACTTTGTTCAACAATATTATTTCATTTTGAACTTTTCCGTGTCAAGGTTGTTTGTGAACTTCAAGGGAAAACAAAAACAAATGAAGTTGGAAAAAAACTAATTTAAAGCAATTTTGTTTAGAGAAAATCATGAAAGTAATCATTTTTTTGTGTGTATCAGAAACAAATCACTCATTTAGCCGTGAGATACGTGATTTAGAGTCGCACGTCTCATGGCTATTTGTGTGAAGTTGTTCAAATATAACCATAGAGATGTAAGACGCTTTGGAAGATGGCTTCTTTCATGATTTTTTTCTCTCTCTATCAACGTTGATTGCAGATTACAGACGGAGAAAGGCTCACTCTTACATTGTGGTTTAGTCGGGATAAATCTCATGATGAAGATTGTAAACTCATTTCATTTCTAACAAAATTTCCATTTAACTATCCGGACACTGGTCCCAACGTGTACCAACCATTGCCAGCCTCACAGAACATGTACTGGTTTCCTCCTGAGCAATCTGCAACTCACCAATCAGGATTTGATATACGATGTGCAAGATTACATGTTCTTGGATACGAATTTTATTCTACAAATGCTAGCTTCCTTGCGGATGTACATTCATCTAGAGAATTCTCTGACATTATTCTTGAACCATTACATGTGGTTCGAGGTAATGATTTATTTGACTATGAATTCACCAACATATTACATCTACTCCAGGTACCTAATCATTTCAAAGTTCACCTTAAATATTTTTGGTCTGATTTACAGAAATCTTTAAGTTAACTTGATTTCAAACGCCCACGTTAGAAACAAATCAACATGGTCACAATTCACAAGTAAGCTGCCACATCAACAGTTTTCTCAGAAATCAAATTTTTTTAAGTCTAAACCTCAAGTGGGTGACACGGTGGTAAGCATCTAAGCATAGGTCTCGGGTTCGAATCCAGCTTCCACTAGTTTCTGCCTTCAAAATCCTTCAAATGCCACCTGCCTAACGCAAGCTGCGTTTTACATGGTCTCATTGGTTAGTAGGGTATGGGTGGAACCCTGAGTTTCTATGACAGGCTCTCACGATTATAAAGAATAAACAAATATAGATATAACATTTCAACAGTCTCAGGTTTGATTCTGAATATTGTTACTATGTAATCCTCTGTTTTTTGGATGTGGAACAGGCAGTTCAGTTCTACCATTGGAAGGCACCCGGGTTAAAACTATCAGAAGTGAAAAGGGAGCCGAGAAAAATCATGTCAATATCTACATCACAGCAGGAGAGCATTCGGCTTTTGAAGCAACAACTTCTAAAGGATCTGCATCTAGCAGAAACAATCTTCTCGAGTGGAAATCGTGGTGAGTGTGTGGAGCATAATTGGGTGAGTTTTTCTGGCACGATTGATTTATGGGAAGCATATACGAGTAAGTTATGGCGTAATATGGTTTCGAGATTACCAAATTGGATAGCAAACCAATCTATTTTTGTTGACCCCAGTGTAGAATGACCTTTTGACTTCATCTTGTTGATGTTTTAACTCTGTAGGCATGAAAGTTTGGTTGCTTTGGGTTAGCAGTGACCAAATGGCTAAAATAACTTGTATTTGATTGGAAGGGGTCTAAATGTTAATGTTCTAGTTGTAGACTTCTAGTCCAAAATGAAGTAGATCGGTATAAAACAAGTGTTGATTGATGTTTGCTCTCACAAAAGTAGCATGGTTCAAATTCTTGCAAATGTAAGTTGACTATGTGACACCTTTAGAGGGCGTTTGGTTGGAAGGAATGGAATGGAATTGAAAAACTAATATAATTTTCATGCAAAATTATGTTTAAGTGGGTAATGAAATGTAAACCCAAGGGAATGTTTCACCTCAAATTCTCTTGGTTGTGGGATTTCAAATTCCCTCTCTAGGTGGAAGGATTTTGAAATCTCACAACCAAGGGAATTTGAGGTGAAACATTCCCTTGGGTTTACTTTTAATTGCTCACTCAAACACAATTTTACTTGAAAATTATACTAGTTTCTCAATTCAATTCCATTCCATTCCATTCCATTCCATTCCTTCCAACCAAACACCCCTTTAGTTTTCACTTTCGTTACGAGTAACAATTCCACTAACATAATTATCATAGAAATACATTTGATTTGCATTTGTTTTCCAATAGATTTTGCTAGTATGTTTTTCTTTTTCATTTCGTTAATAATCATAATTATGAGTGAATTCGAATGTAAATCAAATGTAGATGTTTGATAAATTATGTTATCAATATTGCCATTGGTAACCAAACTGAAAGTTAGGTGTGTCAATTGTTAGATTGTTAGTATGGATTATTGTACGCCAATTACATAATATCTTGGATAATTAAATCTAATTTGTCTTTTAGAAAGTATAATTAAGTAAAATTATATATATATTTTTATTAATTCAGGTTTGGTTGGCTTTTTATCAACCAATTCAATTTTAGGTTTAAAATTTATAATTTTGAATAACTTGATTAGGTTAACTTGAGTAATTCAAATTTCTATTCGTTGAATACGCCTAACCATAACATATCTGTGATTACCTACCTTACGTGATCAATTTTCAAACTAAGTTTTCATCTTCATACTTTAATAAAAGAGTAAATAGAAAAGACATATGTTATTATTATATTTTTTCTCACCAAATTTTTCCCTCTTCTCTCTTCTATTAAATACTTCTATTAAATAATTACATTAATTACTATAATATCATTTAATTCTTTGTTAGATTAAAGTAGTTTTTTAATTAAATAAGAAATAGATCTTTTTATGAATGTTATTTCTAAATAAATATCTTTATAAAATAAGAATTTTTTCTAACATTAAACTTTTTTATAAATACAAAATATTTTAAAATAAATGTTTTTAAATAGTAAAATATTTATAAATAAAAATGAATTAAAATGGAAAGTTATAATAAAAAGGTTTTTTAAAAATGATATTCTTTCAAACGTTTGTTATGAAACAAAATTCTATGTTATGGGGCATGTTATAGATACACCCAGATGGATATCTGGAAGCCCTAAATACGGCCCGTAAGGGCCTTAACGTACCGTATTGGTTTGCAAATACCAAATCAGTCAATTCATTATTTTTTTGTGGCCCGTATTTTTCACGAGCCTTATTACCGTAAGTGAGATTCTGAATTTTTTTTATTTTTTGATTTTTTTCATTCATTTATGATTTATTAATTAAGAATATTTTTTGGGTTTATTTTTCGCTTTTATAAAATACTTATTTATAAATTATATAAATAAAGGTTTTAGTTGGAACATTCGCATTCCGTTCTCTATAAATTTGTGAGTTTAATCTTTATATTATATGAAATGTTTTTAAGTGAATTAAAAAAAAACAATATTACTCATTTGTGTTATTAGAATATCATTCTTCCTCTTTCTCTCTCTCTCTCTCTCTCTCTCTCTCTCTCTATATATATATATATATATATATATATATATATATATATCTTGTGTGTGTATATAGAGAGATAAAAAAAGAGAATATCCCAAGAACCAATATATGTATTTATAATATGTTCATATAAATTAATTTATAAAATTTGTAAATAAGTATTTTATAAAAAAAATAAAAATAAAGAATTTGGATTTAGTTTTTAAAGGTATATATAAAAGTAAAAAAAAACTAAATTAAAAAGTACTATGACCTAATTAATTTTAAAATATTAAAAAACATTTATTAAAACATAAAAATTTAAAGCAAAAAATTAAAAAATAGGAAATTTACTTACGGTCATAAGCCTTGTTACGGCCCCATAAGTTAAAGTCATTACGGGCCGTAATGACCAATACGGGCCGTAACATTTTATAAATTGGCTGATTTGATATTTTGCAAACCAATACGACCTGTAAGGGCTTTCACGGGCCGTGAAAGAAATTCAAAAGGTGTCCGCATAACACCTGACAGGGTGTTTCTTTATTAGAACCCTACTAGCTTAATAACCCGTGTATTACACGGGTTGAATATATAAAATATTAAATAAAATAAAATTTTATTAATTATAAAATGATATTCTAAGATAAAATTCGGTTGAAATTATGTATAAGGACTATAAGTAACAAAATAATAATTTCACGTTTTTAAACTTTTTTTGTTTAAAAAAACTAAATACTTTGTTTCAAAACAAAATGTTTTATAAAATATATTTATAATTATTTTTTATTTATAAATATTTTACTTTTTAAAAATATTAATTTTTAAAATATTTTTTATTTTTAAAAAAGTTTGATGTTTTTGAAAAAAAATTGTTTTAAAAAATTTTATTTCTTTATAAATAATATTAATTAAAAGATTCCTTTTTTAATTTATTAAAAATATTTTTAGTTTATAAATAAATTAAATAATATTATTAGTAATTATAGTAACTAATAAGTAGGAGAGAGAAGCGGGAAAATTTTGATGAGGATGAATGTGGTGCTGCCACGTGTCCCCTTTAGTTACTCTTTTATTATAATATAAAGATAAAGATTTTAATCATGTATTATCTTAAAATATATTTTTATAATTAATAAATTTTTATTTTATTTTATTTTATTTATTCAAAACGTGTAACACACAGATTTAATAAAGCTAGTTAAACATATATGCACTTAATATTAGGATCCTAAAAATAGAAAGTATTGTGTAAACATAATGTAATTAAGTTCGTATGCCTTAACAACAGAACAGAGGACTCGAAAGGAAGAAACAAAGATTCTGATTGAAGAGGCGAGGATTCTAACAAAAGTGGCCACGAGTTTGACGGAAGAAGTTATAATTTTGACTTCACAAGGAACAAGCGACTTAAGTTAGAAAACATTTTGACGTTAAGTCTCCACTAATTCACCTTTCGGAAGATTCACTTTACACATTAAGTTGACCAATTGCTTATATAAGTAGACGTCGGTTGAGATTGAAAAACACTTGTGAACGTCAACACAACAAGACAACTTGCGATTGAGGTAGCAGAAGATAACAAATCCACTTGACCCATTTAGTCTAGTTGTAGGTAATGAATAGAATATTCGTTTCCCACCCAATTTCTCATCAATTTCAACATATACAAAAATGTTATTTCACCATCAATTTTTTTAGAACTCAACATATCAGAAAATCATAATGTATTTAGAAAAACATAACGAAGTGCTGTAAAACACAATAAATTAAGAATGTAATTTTTTACTTGTATACTTGATACTATACTCATTTTATGAAACTACGTTCGTTTTTATTATGTATTTATTTTTTAAAAATTAATATCATAAACAAAAGTTATAAATGATCAAAAAATGAAGTTACTTGAAAAAAACTCAACAAAAGTGAATATGATTGATATAAACTTCCATCAAAATTTTCCTTACAAATTAATTCTCAATTAGAAAATTTAATAGTTATTATTACTTATTAGCATTTTAAACTTAAATACTTTTTTAGTAATCATTTCCTATGATTTTAGATGTATAAATAATTTACATGTATATGTATTCCATCATATTTTTCGTTAAAATGAAATAAAAAAGTTTATTATATAAGTAATCAAGTCACATGGCTTCACGTTTTTGATTACTTGAACCACGTTGTCTATTAAAAAGATAAAAGGGCTTGTACGGTTAATTTGGGCCACCAAAAGAATGATAAAAGAAATACCGCATGCATAGAAGGTGAAAAAAAAAAAAAAAATGGGGTTTCGGGCATGGACTCGTCAAATCTAGCCATAACTAGTTTTGGTACCTACCCGATGGAGAGCGGATCCGGTTTGGACTCTAAAAAACTCGCGAGGTAGTACCTAGTTCCTATCTTTTTGAAAAAGTTTGATTTCATATCCGGTCTAAAATGTTTGAAACCAGCTCCTACCTAAACGCATAAGGACCGGCCCCATTCTAGTCATAAATTTCTAACTGAGCAATTAGAAAACGGCCACATGGTTGTTGGGTAGGATTTTTTTATTTTTTTATTATTTATTTATTTTTTTTGGTTTTTGTCCCATTTGTCCTCTAATTTAGTACAAATAGGTGTTTGGTAGATTGATTGGTTATCCTATTTGAAACCGTACGAAGAAAAAGACATTAAAGAAAAATCTCATATTACTCTCGTTATTGCTCAATCGCAATTATTCGTTGGTCAAAAACCTTTAGGGACCGTTTGGTTCGCATAATGTTTTGCAAAGGAATTGGAATTGGAATTGGAATTGGAATTAAAATGTTTTTGAAGTTGACAACGTGTTTGGTTGGTAAATTTTGAGTGAAATTGCAATTTTAGTTTTGAACATTCCATTGGATTGTTAAACATTCCATAGGTAAGTGGAAGGAATGTGAATTCCAATGAACGAGGGAAAATATTCCAATTCCAATTCCATCCGTTGACCAACCAAACATGATTTTGGATGGAAAATTTTCCAATTTCAATTTTAATTCCTAAGAATTCTGTGAATCAAACGTCCCCTTAGAAAAGGAGCATGCCTTTGAAAGGAAAATATATTTTGTTAAACTGTAAATCCTACTCTATACCAGTTAAATTAAAATAATAATTTAAAAAACCAATTTATGCTTAAAAAAAAAAATTCTTATTCTTGTTTTCAACCTTTTTTGTATTAATCTTTTACCCTCTCCACAATGCAAATTTCAATAAATTTTAATCTCTCAAATTCTCAGCCCATTACTTTCTAAAATTGACTCTCAATCACTTTGCGGCGAGCTGAGTTTAAATAAAATTTATAACGAAATGTACGCTAAATATGAGATACTCAAAAATTGAGAAAACATTACGTTATTAGAAATCGAGCGTTAAAATAACCTTAAATATAAAAAAGGATGTCGCAACGTTATATTCAAAAGTAAATAAAAAACAATACGTTAGTCGTGTGAAAAATTATTTGAGTGAAATAGAATCATCATACAAAAAAGAAAAATTATACCTTGCATAGAATTTGAAATCATTGGTAATTTAGCTGGATATATATATATATATATATATATATATATATATATATATATATATATATATATATATATATAGGGTAAGGAACGGTTGTTAACTCACCTTTATTGCGATAACCGGTTAACACTGATGTAACAAACACTTACACCATGATTATGTAGTTAAATTTTTTTTACATCGAGTTACACCACTGGTGTAACCATTTTTCCTCCATTTTTTTTAAAAAATTCTCCCTTTTTTAAAACCGTCTTAACTTTTTTGTATGATATTATTTTTTTATATAAATTACACCATTAAATAGATCATTTTAATATCTTTAATTTGAGTATAGTCTTGCTATATTTTTTTTAAAAAAATTTTTAACGTTCATTGTGGACCACTAGTTTACCACTGTAACTCTAAGTTACAGTGATTACGTGGCCTGCTGTGGACCACTAGTTTGGTTAACAGGTTATCGCAATAAACAAGGGTTAACATTCGTTCTCTATCCTATATATATATATATATATAGGGTATGATTATCTTGAGAACCATCCTATTTTGTGAGAAATTTAGTAACCAATCTTAGCCACACAAATTAAGTCACATGCAACTTACATGCCATTTTCGCCTTTTTTTTAAAACGTTCATAACTTTTTTTCAGGATATTATTTTTCATAAAAATTGCACCATAAAATTCAATATTTTTTTATCTTTCCAACGCCTACCATATTGATCTATTTTTTTAAAAAAATCACCTGCATGTTATTTACACATGTGTAAATCTGGTTTGACACATGTGTAAATCTGGTTTTACACATGTGTAAAACGAATTTCGGAAAAAAACGAGTTTTTTTTTATTTTTTTAAATTTTTAAAAATTTTTTTTATGAAAGAGGGAAACGAGAGAAACATTTTTATGTATTTATTTTTTTTCATTTTCATCTTATTTTTTGTTTTATAATTTTTTATATTATGTTTATATTATTTACCATTTTACCATTGAAATTTAGTGGCTCACATTGGTTCCTAGAGTTCTCGCAAAAAAAGAAAGTTCTCATTTGATCGTACCCCTATATATATATATATATATATATATATATATATATATATATTTGTTTGTTTTGGATAACACGAATTACATAGAATATAATATATTTTTGGTTAGAAAAGACATCTAAATGAAAATTAAAAAAGTGGACCTTCAATGACAAGGTCCCATGATTTATCTAGTATATTGTAAGTAGACAATGTTTTAATATTATTTCTTAATTAAACAAATATCTTATGATACACTTAGACAAGTAACCTACTTGGCTATTTCAGAAAATAAATTCTTATGTTTTAATGGTAGTCTCGTAACTTTTAAAATAACAGGTTATGTGTAACATCCTTGATTGTTTTTCATTCTTAACCTACTTGGTTAACTATTATAATGACAACAGTTATTGAATTCAATAACCTATTTGTGAAAACTATCTTATATTCCATACATTATGATTTACTGTATTACTATTTCATGCTAGTGACTATTTTATGCTAGTGAGAAATCATGATAACACGTGTGTAAATACTAGATCTTGCTATAAACAGTAACTTAGAAATGCCCTAATATTAACCAAATTTTATAACAATGCAAAATTACAACATAAGTAAGACATATATAACTATAACGGTGAAAAATTTACATATGTGTAACTTAGGGTTACATGTGTAACTTTTATTCAAAGAATAAATATTTAATTAAATTAAGTTCTATAATTATCTAGACATAATATATATATATATATATATATATATATATATATATATATATATATGGATAATTACAAAATTATATATATTATTTTATTATTTTAATCATTTAAGGGATATATATCATATATATCATTAAATATTTAACTGGTAGTTATCCTAAATCTAATAACTAACAAATTAAACTAATCCTAACCTATAATTATCTATAAAATTTTGTTCACCCACCTTTATCCTTTAAAAATTATGAATTTTATTAATAAAATATTAAAAAAGCCTATCCAAACTGAAACCCAAAACCCTAATTTTTCAACTATAAATAGGGGGTCTTATTCTCATTATTATTTTTACACCAAACACTAAATCTAGAGCTCTCATTCAATCAAATATCAACTCATAGAACCTCTTTTGAAGATCCAAGAAATTTTTCCTATCGAGTAAGTTTTAATGCTTTTTGTGTTCTTCGTGTTCATACATTTCCAATTTTGTTTTATCAAGATTCAACCATAACTAGCTTGGATCTATGATTACATAACATGTTTGTGTAGTAATCATAGATCTAAGATGGATCAAAGTATTAAATAAACAACAAATCATCAAAACTTTGCTTAAACATATCAAACTTGAATTTTCGGATTTTGACAGATTCGTAGGGTTAACTTTGCACAGTCATATCTCTCTCATAATAAATCTTTTTTCAATGATTCTTTTTTTTAAAGTTTAATTTAAAGTCTTATCTTTCTAACCATATAAAGAACGTCTTCTAATTCATTTATTTGACCCTTCAAACCATCCGTGCAAGTGCAGTGCGCGAATCTGTCCAAAGCTGTCAAAACCCTAAATTTTGTAACTTTTCAATATTTTCATAAATATGATATAAAGCAACGATTTTTATTATAAAATAAATAATATAAAAATGGTTCAAACAATAAAAAATTCAAACTTTAATAATTCTTATGATTATCTATCAACTTAAATCATGATTCTAGTAAAATTCTTTATATTTTTAATTGTAACCCTATCGTATACAAATTGATTATTCCCATCGTTGATAAACTTATATTTAAACTTGTTTCATATATTTTATAAACATACTAAACACATCTTTGACTTGGTCTAGTATACATCTAGAATTGTTTCACCCGGTATGTAGTTATATGGCAAACAAAAGGGTCTGGCTAAGGAAAGACGGGGTACTTAAGTGATGAAAATCCACCAACTCTTTCCTGGGAATCCTTTTGTTGGATGTACTACTTTGGGATGACACATATCTAATATACGACAACTATTCTTGAACTTGTTACAATAACAACCCCTAACTATCCACAAAGTACAATAAACTAACTAAATAAACTTACTTAGGGCAATACTCACTCCAAGTTACTACAAGTTGCAAGATCAACCCACCTATTTTACAAGGTGAGTTCATAGCCCCTTTTTCTTTTGTATTTTAGGGTGAAAACATGCTCTCTATATCAAAGTGTGAATTCAAATTCTAAAGTCAAAACTAGCCTTTGCAAACTCAATGATAAACTTTCTTATACTAGTTAAACTAAACTGATTATACATGTTGCTATATTCTATGACACTTTCTACTACAAAGTCCCTCTACTTTTCCAAAATCTACACAACCATTAACTTCGGGGAAGCCACGGGAGTACGTAGATAGATCTATTGGCCTGACAAGCCCATTCGGTACTCGGGTTGATGCATGCCAATCAATACCGAGCGTCCTTTGAGTCAACGTATTCTTTTTGACTTGAGAGGAGCCGGATGTTCAAAAACTGCATACTAGAAAAACATACTATTAGTCTGACCTCTTGTGTCACGGGGTTAGACGGGAGGGCATTCTATTAATAGGGTTGGTTGTGGACTCATGTATAATAGTTTAACTACTTGTATTGAAAAATTGTTTATTGGTTTGTATATTGTTGCCTATTATATGTATACTTCTAACCTATGTTCTCACCAACTTTTCTGTTGACATATTTTAGCATGTTTTCAGGTAATGAAAACTAAGTTCGTTGCTTTGCTCACGCTAGGATTCATGGATAAGCTTTAGTTGGACCTAGTTAGACTTAGATTAAAATAAAAACTTATTTACTTGTTTGGTTTAGTTACTTTTAGAATTGGATGAAATCAACTATTTGTTTTTAAATAAGTAATTTTCTTTAGTACTCTTTATCCTTGTGTTATGATTCAATTTCATCACGCCTCAGTGTTTCCGTTTTAGCCAGGGTGTGATATTATGTGTTTGAATCTTACTGGGATCAAAATTGTTTTGAGCTAGGTCATAATGTTTTTTATGTTGTAGGTTTCCTCTTGAAGGGTTGGAGGTACGTGCGATCCATGCTGGGAAACGAATAATTGAGCTCGATAATGATAATACTTATCTTCCGAAGCAGTGTCATAAAATTGTCATTAAAAAAGCTAAGTTTATATATTGTTATCATCCTTAAAAATTGTGTGCAATTTTATATTCTTTTTGATATAAATTTTATTAAAAAATAAGCGGGGTTAAAATTTAGTTTTTTTATAACTTTGAGTACATAATCTTTTATAAAACTTTGAATATAGTGTTACGACAATTTTTGTTATTCTTACGTTTCGACATAATTTTTATTTAAAACTGACGCATGTCAAAATTAGATTTTTTTTGATAACTTTGAATAAATAGTATTTTATATGATTCTAAATATGTCTTGTGACATTCTAAATTTTTCTTTTTCATTACAAATTTTATTAAAAAACAAGACATGTCAATTCTTACAAGGTTTACAAGATTCCCGCCGCAACACGCGAGGGAATTCTACTGGTTCAAATATTATATCAATGTAAAGAACCCAAATATGTATTTACTTTTATAAACATTAGTAATTGTGGGTATCAGCATTTATATAAATAGACTTTATTATAGATATTTTATCTAGTTATTCAAATGATTATTAGAGTTAAGAAATAATTAGATTTTCTACTGTTATATAAATATGCCACTTGTATCTTATTATTATTTTGCACATGAATCAATGAGATATATATATTTTTCTCATATTATTTTGCTATTAGGCTAGTTTTTCAACACGTTATCAGAATGAAATTTCTATCTCAAAAACCGTAGTGTTTGAAATTGTCGATGTGTAAAACCACATTTGCAAATCTTCCATTCATATTTCCACCACGGAGATCCGTGACACAATAATCATTCAACCATTTAAATTCCGTCTCCGAGGTGAGTGCACTTGGAGATTCGCTGCATGGAGATTCGCTGCATGCAAGGTATGAGACTATTGAGCACCACCTCATTTTGGTGGTGTTTTGTGTTTGTGGGAGTATGATACATCAGAAGGTAGAGGATGGGGTTTTGGTTACTAGTGGAGGTTGTTGAAGTATATGACTATCGTTTTACCATTTGATATATTCAAACAAAGGCACCAAGTGGCCGAAGGTTTCGACAAGTTACGGATTTTTGATTAACGCTTTGTTTCCAAGTTCATCCAAGGAGAGAAAAGAAGGAAAGTGAAAGAAAAGAAAAAAAATAGTTGTGTTCCAGAGTTTTTTTATTGGAAAAAATGAAAGGAAACAAGAAAGTTGTGTTTTCGAGTTCACTTGAGAAAAAAAAATATGGGAATTGAAAGAAAAATGAAAGATAAAATCAATCATTTTAAATTGGAAGGAAGTGGAAACACAACGTAAGACTCAATTTGTTTCCTTTTTTTTTCCTAAGTAAACTTAGGAACACAGCATAAGCCTCAATTTGTCAAATTAGGTAACAAAAACAAACCTCTATCATTTGTGTACATTTACTCGCACGTATACATCACTTAGAATGTGTCAAACATCACACTTGAGTTTAAATTCCAACTAGCTTTTTTTACCCGCCACACATTGCAGCGGCATCGTACACGTCATGATAAGGTATAGACTAAAATCGACTTGAATCATTTCCAAACTCAATTTACGTGGAAGCAAAAAGTTAGTCGAATTTATAGTGTTGAATGAAAACGTATAATATTAGACCCGAAGCGTTTCCAAATAAAACTTGCGTCAAAATACAAGTTAACTCAAAGCGTACATAATTATAATAAGCACGAAAGCGTTTTATATTTGACTCAACTAATGTCTAAACAAAATTTACATAAACGAACATCGAAATGTAGACAACACATACATAAATAATAACAAATGTTTGTTTCTGATCAAAATTTATGCTCAAATGTTGATGGACTTGAATTTATACCAACAAGTTTATTACAATATGAACATAAGAAATTATATTTTAAGTAAAATTATACATAAGGAAACCCAAAATTTTTAAAATTTAAGGGGATTAAAGCAACATTTTACAATGTATTTAAAAATTTTTAAGGAATAAAATTGCAAAAATTGAAAGTTAGAGGGGAGAGTAACACGTGGAGAGAGATGAGAAAACCCTATTGTCAAATCCAACACCACATACCACCAATATTGTGCACTTTACCAACAAGGAGCTCACGGCTTTGCTTTTTATTATCCGGGTGAAAACTTCCGAGGGGGTCACTCATCCTTGTATTACTATCACTTAAGCACGTTTAAGTGTGTAGTTCTCATCTCATGCACAGACAAAATGTCACACCCCAACTCATGGCAGAATCATCGGGGCAGACGAATGTGGAATCTATTGTTCATAACACATGGAATTTAATAAATTAAAATAACATTTAATGCCATTTTCATTAAATAATACTAATAAAATAATTCAATACAATCAAACAATAATCCAAATAAATATAGCAAAAGTCTTTTATTAATCTAGCTCCAAGTCTTAAATGAGCATGAAGGAATCCTCTAAACCCCATTTTCTAAAATCATGTGAAAAAAAGTAACGAGTCAGCTAACGAATTAGCTAGTGAGCAATGTTTTCATAACCGGATCGGACGTCAAACCGGAAACCTTACTGGTTTGGTGGTCGGACCGGTCGGACCGGATTTAAGAACCGGATGACGTCATAATTATATATATGCTATATTATATATATAGTTATATATATAATTAAATATAAGTAATTTATATATGTATTTTATAGTTATATATAAAACTTAACTATATTTTTATATCCAACACACTAATTTATGGTTCAACACCCCGTTTTACCCATTAAAATAAAAAAAATAAAAAAAAATACGAAAACCGGTCCGAACAGGTCCGGTTTCCCGGTCCGACCAGCGGTTCGGGACGAACCGGCTGGTTCGACCAGTCCAAAACGAGTCGCACCGAACCAGACCGGCTAGGTGGCCGATCCCCGGTTGAACCGGTCGGACCGGCCGGTCCGATTTGGTCGTGAAAACAATGCTGGTAAGTAAAAACAAGTTTGAATACATATATAGATTGATAAAAATAATTAAAAAAAACAATTCAATTCATATGGTAATGTCAAAACTTATAAATACAATAGTGTAACATGATAGGCAAATCAAACGCAATCAAACCGAGTGATTGAATTGAATTGGTTCGCAGAGGAAGTCTTATGATTGATTAATGAATTAGATTCCAATCACCACTCAAATATTCATATAAGTAGG
Source organism: Flaveria robusta (assembly GCA_025506415.1). Classification (NCBI taxonomy): domain Eukaryota; kingdom Viridiplantae; phylum Streptophyta; class Magnoliopsida; order Asterales; family Asteraceae; genus Flaveria; species Flaveria robusta. The sequence goes on along the minus strand of CM046471.1, from coordinate 4,628,308 downwards.
TTTGTCAAACCAATAGATCTATCATTGTTACCATATCTGAATGAATAAATAATTATGTTACCATATAGTTTATCTAACTATGAACACTTAATTACAAATAATAACATAACATGTGCTGAATTAAATTTTAAAATAGATTAACAATTATTAATAATGATTGTATATGAATCACATGATTTTCTAAATATATTAAACATGAAAATGAGCTATAGTACTCACTAGGTGTGATTGATTGGAATGCTAGAACATAAGAATAGACACCAAAATTCTGTCATGGTTTAACCCAAGGAATAGCGTCCTATGATTAGAATAATAATATGATTTCAAGAACTAAATGTAGACTACAGTTCCAATTGGTATTTGGGGTTTTAACAACTTGTTTAAAAATAAAGTAACTAAATTGTTATATATATTGATTAAATAAGAATCGAATAATATGATTAAATAATTGAAATTAAAAATAATAATGGATAAATAGTGAAATAGATTTATTGAATGTAGAATTTTAATTTTAAATATGAAAAGAAGAATTAATTTAATAATTTGTTTTTTTGATAATTTGGTCAAAATAATTAATTGAATGATTAATCATTTAATTGTTTTGTAGAATACCAGTTTTAAAATTATTTTTATTTGATTTAAAATAATTTTTATAAATTTAAATATTATATATAACATTTATAATCTTTAAAAGTAATAAAAATATGAACTTAATTTGTTTAGAATTTCTAGAAATTTATAAATAAATTCTAGATTAATATTAATTACACAAAATTTTTTTATATAAATTTAATAATGCAATTTTAAATTTCTAGGATTTTAAAATGGATAAAGAAATGATGTTAAAAGTGAGACGGGGATGCCCAGGGTCGAACCTGGGTCTCAGTTGTGTGCTCGCATGTGTTTATTATTGGGCTCAAAGCCCAGCTATGTTTCAAGTTGATTTTTAAAAGCTTAAACATCATTTGATGAAAAACCCTTGAATCATATGAACCCTAGTCTCATTTTGATCCAAATTGAGTATCAATTCGTGATTGATAGCCAAATCAAGCTTGCGACTTTGAATCCACATGTATAAACATGTATGTGTGTGCAACCAATTACCTAATTGAAAAAGAAGTTGATGATAATAAAATGAAATGGGTCGCAAGTGTGATGATTTCTAAATTTGAATATATGATGATAACTAAACCAAATTGATGTTATGATAGTCTTCTTTAGTCGATAAAGATCAAAAGCCCTTTATAAATTTCTATTGAGTTCAAGTGGAAGATGATGAAAGAGTAGATTGCAGGTCCGAAAGGTTAAGGGTATTCGAATATGATGAATGCATGTGTTTCAGATGAAATTTGATGTTCGAATAGTTACCATGGATTGATTGGAGTGTTTCCTCTCAGCTTTATAGTCATAATTTTGTTAGTTTCATGAACAACGAGTTATGGCTTAAAAAGGGGTTCACTTTCAAGTGAACTAATCTGATTGTCGAGACTCGATCAAAAATAATTTAATATATCGGTCTTAGCTACCTTTATTGCGTAAGGGTAAGTAAGGTCGTCTTCACAGGGAATATGTGGAAAGTGTTTAATCAACACTACTCGATTAACTAAAAGACACGAACTTTATTATTAAAACTTGAAACTTTGAATGATATCTAGAATACTAATGCAAAAAGCAATGAACTTTAAAACTAATTTACTTGAATAATGAAACACAATCACTTCCTGATCCTCATGCATGATCAACAATTTATATGCCTAACTAGGGTTTGTTAAAACTTAATTATCAAGATTTCAACTTTTGGTTAAAGTAATAACAAAGGATCAAACTTTTAAGACTCGCTCATTCACAATGTTATTAATCCATTTATATCAAACTACTTCTCAATCTTAATGAGTTCACGATGCAAGAAAACTGAAAAACAGATAATCTTAACAAGCAACTTTATTTATAAACGAACCTCTTAACTTAAATAAAAAGTAGAATTACATTAAAAAACGATTGTTTAACAAAACCCTAATGAAAAGACATAAAAAGTCTTACTTAACATAATCGATTCTATCGAAAGCAATCACGAAAAAACTAGGCAGCCATCCTCTTCATTATGCCTTCGATCTTGAATTGGAGAATGTTTGTGGATGTTTTGGGGAGTCTTGGAACACCAAATATCACCTAAAGTTTGTCAATTTTTGTCCCCAAGAAGTTTTTTTTTTCGAATTAGGGTTGATTTGGTTTAAATAAACTTGAAAATCTACAAAATCCGGATGCTGTTAGGCCACCGGCGTATCATACGCCTACCGGCATATCATACGCCGCCTCATACGCTCAAGTTTCTGTAATTTTTCCAAATACGCCCACCGATATGCCGCCCATACCCCGCCCAGCGTATCATACGCCCATACCCAGCGTATCATACGCTGGTCCACCTCAATTTGTGCCTTTTGTGTAACTTTTGATATTTACATCTTCAGTCCTTATAGTTTTGTATTTTGCACCTTTTTCTCCCAAAATAGACCTTTTTTAGCTCCAAACACCTACGAATCAAAACATAAACAAACTAAACTTGTTCTACACTTATCATGATGTAAAATAATGTATTTAGGTTTATTAAACACTGAATTATTGCCACGCGACCATGAACAACCATAACAGCCAATAAGTTCAGTTGAAATGGGTTTCGCATTCAAAACTGATCCGCGAAGTTTAAGGTACGATTAATTTGATTTGAAATCAATTAATTTTGCTGGTGTGCAGGTCGGCTAGAGTTCGTGGCTGGAACAGGGGCGAAGGGAAGGGGGAATTTGGGTTGGGTTTTAAAGAATTTACAATTTGATCTCTGCACTTTTAAATCTTATCCTTTCATGTAAAAAGTTTTCAATTAAACTTTCAAAAATTACTATTCACACCCTTAACTTAAAAAAACCTAATTTAAATAATAAATCAATTTATTTTATAAAATCTTTATAGACCTTTAAAATCTTAATAAGACATTGTAATTAAAGTATTTATTTTAATTAAATAATAAAGTCTTATAATTGATAATAAAAGCTTATTAATTTATAAAAATTTATTTTATCAAATATAAAATTAGTATAAATTGAATAAATGACATATTTATTCTTTTAAAACACTAAACTAAATAAAATGACTATATAATGTATTTGATTTTCAAAATTTGACTCAAATGGGTTCGGGTTTAAGTTCACAATTTGCAAATTGGTTAAAGGTTACACAAAACGCCTAAAATGTGTTAGTAATATTAGAGATAGGACGATCCTTATGACCTCAACAATTCTTTTTTACACGGATGATGTGAGATTTGCATAGTGTGTTACAATCACCTCTTCTTTTGGACTCATCATTTTCGATAAGGTTTGTCACACCATCCCATTAATGGATGTGAGATATTTGCCTAAGCTGTTTCTCTGAACACCCCGGTGGATTGAAAACTTCCTACGGGGGTCACATATCTCTAGATTGCTGTCTACTAAACTCGTTTAACTGTAGAGTTCTCCTCTCACCTACTGTAAAAGCGTCCAAAATGCATTGATGATATTAAATGTAAGACATTCTTTATGAACCAACACCTCTTCTGTCTATAACTGATGTGAGATTTGGTTAAGGTTTACACCTATGCTGCAAACGATAAACTAATAAGAAGCCATTAATCTTTACTTAATTTTAATATTGCCATGGATGCAATGCTTGTACCATGTACATATGTGCTTTGTAGTTTGGTTTTTAAGGTATTAGTGTTCGCCGCCGACTACGTTTCGATAAGAGAAACTTTAATATGATGAGAGTGGAAAAGCTTGATTCCTCAAGAAATGAATTAATTCATTAAATAATTAAATTAACTACTAATAATATTATTTAATTTTTACATTAAAAATAGTTTTTTAATAAATTAAAAAAGAGATCTTTATATTAATGCTATTATTAAAGAAAATTAATATTTATAAAATAAGAAATTTTCCAAAAACATGAAAATTTTTTAAAAATATAAAATATTTTAAAATTAATTTTTTTAAAAAATAAAATTTTTATAAACAAAAAATAATCAAAACTGAGAGTTATAATAAGGAATTTTTTTAGAATGACATTTTTCTAAAACACTTTGCTTTGAAACAAAATGTTAAATTTTTTTTGAAAAAACGAAAATATTTAAAAAGTTAATATAATTGTTTTATTACTTATTGTACTTACTCATATATAATTTCAATAATATCTTATATTAAAATATTTTTTCATAATGAATAAACTTTCATTCTATTTAATATTTTATTTATTTAACACGTGTAATACACGAGTTTACTCAAACTAGTATACAATAAACTAACATACACTCAAATTATAAACTCATCAATTGGTTTAAGTAAGGCACTTTTTACTAGTTAAGATTCAAATAGGGCATTTCGATATTTAATTATAACAATAGTAAACGACTATTAACATAAAATGCCAAGATACACTTGACATAGCTCTAATCATGGCACAATTATATGCAACTAACAGAATATACATACCTAGATTTGTTTAACTTTTAATATGATTTAACTTTAAGTTGTATGTATTTTTACATACTATATGTAATTGCATATAAGCAAATAGAAAATCTTAGTTGGTCTATTAGAACTCTCATTAAAAAGTATAAATATGCATAGAAATGACACTAAAGTATCAAACTTCGTGAATATCATTATTCATTTACAGATCATAACATTTAAGACCGATATATCATCCATAACTTGGACATATAACTTCTCAGTTAATGTTATGTAAAAAGAATTGATGAGAAAAAGTTAAATAATACAATTTTCATTTATCACACCCCAAATATGCTCATGCAGTAGAGATATATAAAAAAAAAAAAAAAAAAAAAACAACACGGGAGGTTTGAAAGGATTTCATATCTATGAGTACGAGAAAATGATGAAAACACATAAAAACTGTATGATTCTATCGCACCCCCTAAAATGAATTTGGTCATATAGTGATCATTATAAATGTTATGATTATAGACATTATTGAGGAAATTGTAATGATAAATATGACAATAATAAAAAAAGCTATAAAAAAGACTTGATCATATCATAATAAATTGAGAAATTGTAAATGTGATATAGCATGAGAGATTGAAATCATAACATCTTGTTGGGTCGGGCTTCAGATAGATTTTATAACTTCAAAAACCTAAATAACTTGAACAGATTAACCCGAAATCTGAATAACCCGATTAACATCTATTGTAATTAAGTAAATTATTTGTATACACTTGTTTAGATTGTCCAAAGTGATTGTATAAAGTTATATATTTAAGCGCATAATATAACTTACAAAAGTAAATTAACTTAAGTCCATTAATTTTATAAGATTTTAAAAGAAAACTTATTGAAATCTACTAAATTAAATATATTTTAATACCTGAAACCTGACTTGAACAACCCGTCACCGAAGAACTTGAAACCGATTAAACAGTCGGGTTTCGGGTACTTCCAATGCTAAAAAGCCCGAGTAACCCGAACCGATTAACCCGAAACCCGATTAACTAACCCGATCAACACCACCCCTAGCTTGTATGTATTACAATATCAAATGAAAAGTAAAATCCAAGAAAACGAAAACATCTAAAAGGACGTAATTTTCAAAAGCATGCTAAAATTTTAAGTTCACGCGATAACTTTTAATTCATGCGAGAACTTTAGTTCATGCAAAAACTTTTGAAAGTTTTCTCATGAAGTTCATCATATACAAATAGTTGTTTTTGCTTTTTATTTTATTATGTATGTTTCAATTCATTTGTAAAATCGCTCTAAGTATGAGAGAGTAAAGAGTTGTGTGACAGGTCGCCCAAGCGGAGCTCACCTCGGGTGGATCGAACTTAAACAACATAAAATTATTTCCTATTTTATCTTTTGATTAATAATATCCGTTTTTGCTTAATGTTTGTTGATATCGCACACGCACACATCCACGTTAATTTGATTATCAATTGTAGTATTTTGTGAATTCGACATTACAAGGACTTTACATTTGGTATCAAAGCTAGGTGTTGCTCTTGATACACGGATTTTCATCCTGCGATCATTCGTTTTAAGACATTAAACTTTAAGATTAAAGACATGAAGGTTTTGGTCAATTTTGGATCGGTTTTGAAGGAGAAGAATGTGAAACCAAGGGCGAACGCACATAGAATCGGTGTTGTTATAAGCTATAATGATGATCTACATTATTATGCTCAGTATCTTCCTTCGAGTTTAGATGGTGGAAAACGAATATTTGAGATCGTAGCAGTTATTCAAACTGCATATTGCGAAAAATTTGTAAAGTTAATTGTATTTTGCACAAACTTTTCCGTATGAAAACTTTTCCATGCGAAAATTTCACAGCAGTAACCGTCATTTGTGAAAACTTTCTCATGTGAAAACTTTATCATACGAAAATTTTATCATGCAAAAACTTCATCAACCATGAACTTTGACTGAATATTTCAGTTTTTACGAAAAGCTTGCAAAATAAGAGAACATGATCCAGATGTGAAAACTTGTTAGTATTTGGAGGTTTTGAAACAAGTGTTACTTTCTATATATTGAAGATGCTAGATGATTTGAAGTTTGGTACTTAAACAGGGGTTTCATGATTATTGATTAAGTTTAAGATTTTATATTTATAACATTTGATTCGAGTCGTTCGTGAATTGAAACTTGACAATATGAGCTTATTTTATCTTATTAATGGGGACAATGATCGAACGATTTAATTAAGTGAAGAATCAAAGTTGTTTGGTATTCATACTCTTAAAATACAAGCTTAGTTTATCTTATATAGGGGGAAGAATGCTTCAGATGATCTAGTTTATTTTCATAGAATCTTGTCATCAAATTGAAGAATCGAGTTGTTCGGGAATCCGTAATGAAAGTTGGATCTCTCTATCATATGCCTAATAGAACTTAAGTTTAAGTAATCAAGATAGAACGATTTAGTCTTGATTCAAACATAATATCATTTATAAAGGTATACATTAAAAGGAGGTTACAACTGATGGGAAAGTCTGAAGTGAAAGATACCTAGGAATTGGATAATTCTTGAAGATGTGTAACTAAAGTCAAACATAGCTTGATATCATAATCCAAAGGGAAAATTGTAAGGCTCTAGCTTGTATAGATTACTATATCAAGTGAAAAGCAAAATCCAAGAAAACGAAAACATCAAAAAGGATGTAAGTTTTCAAAAGCATGCGAAAACTTTAAGTTTATATGAGAACTTTTAGTTCATGCGAGAACTTTTAGTTTATGTGAATACTTTAGTTCATGCCAGAATTTTAGTTCTATGTGAAAACTTTTGAAAAATTTCTCATGAAGTCCATCGTGTATAAATAGTTGTTTTTGCTTTGTATTTTATTATTTGTGTTTCATTTGTAAAATTGCTTTGAGGGTGAGAGAGTAGAGAGTTGGGTGATAGGCCGCTCGAGGGGAGCTCACCTCGGATGGATCGATCTTAAACGGCGTAAACTCCTTTGGTAATTTAATAGTTTGATTAATAATACTCGTTTGAGTTTGTTAAATGTTTGTTGATATCACACACTTGCACATCTATCTTAATTTGATTATCAAGTGTAATATTTAGTGGATTTGATCGTTACGAGGACTTTATAGAATTATCACTGTATTATCTTGATTCTCAAAATCATTTATTAGATACTACTAATTAGAGAACGGAAGGAATAGTGATCTTTTTTGTTTTTATGCTATTCTACTTCAATACCCTACAATACCCTAATTCCACTTTATGTTACTCATTGTATAGTTACAAAAAGAATGTGTTTTGCTTATGGTGGTGAATATAATGTGATGTTTGATGGTGAGCACTTTGAATGGAATTGCCTCTCTGCCGTTTTTACTTGTAAGTTACTTCTATTGCATATGGTTGTTTGCTCGATCATATGATCTGTTTTTTTATTGATGGTGTTGCTCCAGTGGTGTTATATTTATAGAAGATGTAGACGAGAATGATGACAGGGAGACCGAAGAAGAGAAAATTGGCTTTGGATTTAATGGATTTTGAAGATAACAAAGACGCCGAGGATGAGCAATATCTCTTTTAGTCTTTTCATGTGGTTTCTTTTATGTAGCACATCTAATATGATTTCCTATTAATGTTGGTAATTATTTTGTAGTATGTGGTATAACTACATGAGTTTATGATTTTTTTATAGCTTTATTACACAACTACCTTTATTAAACACGTGTATTATACGGATTGAGTAAAAAATATTAAATAGAATGCAAATTTATTATTTATAATATGATATTTTAAAATAAGATATAATAGATATCTTTCTTTTTATAGAATAAAAATTTTATTTCAAAACAAACATTTTAAAAAAATATCATTTTTAAAAACTTTCTTATTATAACTTCTAATTTTAATTAATTTTTTTATTATAAAAAGTTTACTTCTTAAAAACACCAAATTTAAAATATTCATATTTCAAAAAAATTTGATTTTTTTAGAAAATTATCTTATTTTATAATTTTTTTTAGAAATAACAACAATAAAAAGATCTCTCTTTATTAATCTTTTAAAAAACTATTTTAATTTTATAAAAAATTAAATAATATTATTATTAATTAATATGATTATTTAATAGGAGAGGAAAGCGGAAAAATTTTTGATTAGAATGAATTAGGTGCTGACACGTGCCGTTTTTAGTTACACTTTTATTAAAGTAGAGAGATTACTTGTAGTTTATAATATTCAATTACATGTCTTTTGTTGAATCTTTGATTAAGGTTAGTATTTGATTTTATATAAAACTATTAGAATAGCTTTGAGAATGTCATTAATAGATTAATCCTGTATGGATTCTTTATGTTTGATACCTAAACGCTAAGGATGATGATGGATTATTTTCTTGTGTTATCTAAGAAATAAAATGAAAACATAAAGTCAAACATATGAGGCTTGTTTTCTAATCCCATGGAGATCAATAGCTAAAAGGCAGTTCGTTGATTTAGAGAAGTTATTTAGGTTCCTACAGAAGTAAGTAATGACATATACTTTTACTTTGTAATATACATGTGTAGTTAATTTGTGTTATGACAAATTTACGGGTTAGCTTTTTGAATTTGCACCTTTAACTTGCCTAGGTAACATGGACTTCGAGATAAAGTTTTCTTTCACATTTGCTTTCACCTTACAAGGTGCCCGTATGAGGCTACATGTATGTCTTTTTCATTATGTGTTTATTGTTGAGATTATTATTATTTCTATTTTAAAGCTTCATCTTATGTGTGCGTTTAGATTGCAGTTGCCTTGAGGTTTATGCTTCATTTATTGATATGGATGGGGCCAAGCATAACCCAATTTCACTGGGGGGCTAACAAATCAAGCTCAATAGCAACTAACAAGACAGGTTACTCATCAGCTACAAGGTTCAATTATCCTGGTCTAGGTCTCTTAATGTTTTTCCTAACTTCGTTTTGCTCTATGAGTTACATTGATGACTTATTTTGTTTTAATTATGGGTAAGATTGATGTTTTTCTACAAAATCATCATAGGCTGTTTTATTTATCTTTTCACTAACTTGTAGAAACCAAAAGTACCAATATAGGTAGAGTATGGAAAACAGGTAAATTATCAACATAAATTGCAATAAGTCGAGGATTAAAAGAAATCAAGACTTTAAAGACTCTCTCTATAAACATCGATCTTTTTTAACAAAGAGGAATGTCATACTTAGGCGAATGCTGTAGAGCCAAACGACAATGTTGATGACTACAACCATGTGCTTATCTTAGACTATGTTGCACCTGTTTAACAGGAAGGTAATTTGATATTGTTTGTTGCCGATGGTACGTCCATGATGTCGGGCTTTCATTCTCCTACAATACCACTGACTCGGTTATGATGACGAGACTATATTTTCACAACGGTTTGTTGCTTTTGAGCCTTATAATTCAATACGTATTTTATAATGCTATTCATAAGTTCCTAGCAATTTCATCTATGATGGCAAGAATGCGATAATTAGATAATGTGCATTTATATGGCCTCGGTTTAACCCGCCTGTCATGCGCACAACACGCTCACGAGGGATAACACTAGTTAAATTAATGGTTGACCACACAAATGCTACCTACATCATACTTTATGCATTTACTATAATCAAAATCAGAAATTTAAATTCGGGTGAATGGGCACAAGGAAAACATGAAATTGGGGTAAATGTGAACAAGGAAAATATGGATTTTATTAAATTGTCATCATGAGATTTGCATGTGATTAGATTTAACAAAAAATTTAACCCAAGTTAGCTCAAAAGACTATAACTGTTACAAACATTAAAATAAATAAAATATGTTTTATGTAATTTTTAAAGATTAAAAACCAAATCTGAAATTAGACACAAATATAAGTGACTAGCTTTTTTTTTTAAATAATTTAGTCTAAATAGTTTTAAACTAATCTTAATCTTCTTTTTCTACTCTTATAGTTCCTTTTGCAACATGACTCACGGGTTTTAGTTTTTTAATAATGTTTAATTATATCCATAGCAACCTCAACCAAATATTCATATACCAGATTGACCGATTTTGTTAGTAATAATAATATATAACCCAACCAATATGCATACTCATATAATAATATAATAATAAGATTTAGGAAATCTTTACTGTTTTATTATAAAATTAATGACGTTTTGGAAATGCATAATATTTATTTTTTTTTTAGAGTAAATTACACAAAAGGACCTTTATCTTTAACAATTACATTAGACAACCTTTATGTATATTGTTTGTTTCATCCTGGGTCTTTAGTACAATGGTCGTTAATTTGGATCGTTAAGTTAGGTCACATGATTATCACATGAGAGTATATGTGCAAAAAAAATATATATATATATGTATATACATAAATACATATATATATATATATGTATATATATATACATATATATATACATATATATATACATATATATATATATATATTAAGTCAAAAACATATTCAGGTATTAAAGAAAACGATCAATAATACATAGAAACTGATGAGTAAAGACTCAAACGAATTCTACATATTTTTATCATCATTTTTTATAACTAGTATTTTGAAGATTTATTGGTTCATATGAGTTAAATATCAATAATTAACGTATACATAGAAATTTAAATGCAAGCCATGTGAATTTATTTAGAAAAATATGATCAGTAAAATGTTAAAACTGTAAAACGTTGGGACTAACAAGTAAAAGCTCAAACAAATTTTATATGTTTTTACCATCATTTTTTTAAGGTTAGTTATATATAAACTTATTATTTCATATGATTTAAGTACCATAGTAAACTTAATATATTGCAAGCCACGTGAAGTTATTAAAATGATTTTGTTCCAATTAGAAATGCTAGTTTTATAAAAATTTATTGTATCATATGATTTTCATAATCATATGATTATAGAAACATCAAAATTAGTTCATCTAGTCTTTATTCTAATTTTTATATATTAAATTTATTATATTTTTTAAAGAACAAATTAAGTTTATTAATGACGAATAAATTATACGATACAATCATTTTTTGTTTGAGGTGCTACTCATTTGTCTCAACATTAATCATATTTTCTTAATACATCGATTTTTTTGGATTATGTCACCTGTAAGTTTTTTTACACATATATTCTCATATGATAATCACGTGACCTAACTTAACGCCGCAAATTAACGACCGCTACACTAAAAGGCCAAAGATAAAACAAACCATATACATAAAAGTTGTTTAGTGTAATTAATAAAGATAAATGTTGAAAAGTATATTAGTTATATAGATAATGGTTTTTTATGTAATTTACACTTTTTAATATAAAGTTTCATCTTAGATGATAAAATTAAAATTCAATTTCGGTTCATGGATGTTTTAACATATTCTTTCGATCTATACTGTGTATCTTATTGTATTTTAGTTTTATTTAAATTTAAATCAATCTTAAGAAACCTCTCTAATTTAAATATTTTTTTATGAAAATGTTTGTTACTTAAGTTTATATATTATGGATATGAATTAATTACTAATTCTTTTTTATATTACTAACCTGTAAACTCTGTCATAACCATTGATCAAATTACAATTTATATGATTATGACAAGAGTCATCAATATTTGACTCTAAGAAAACTAATCAATATTTGACTTTAAGAAAACTAGGTTCTCTTACCCGTGCGTTGCGCGAGAATTTCACAATTATCTCAAATATCAAAACGTGAATGCAACAACACATTGAGTCGACGTTGCACGTGACGTGATAACATATAAATTAACAATCGACCCGATTTGTCTTTGGACTAAATTTAAGTCAAACCGTAAAGTAACTCGAATTTTTACCGTTTAACGAAAACGTGCTGTAATTTACCTGACTCTTTTCCAAACAAAATTATGTCGAAACGTAGTCCAACTCAAAACGTATATCATCTTAAAATGTATATATAAATATGCACGATAACGTTTTATACCCGACTCGTACCGTTACGTAAACCCAGAATTTAAAAAATCTAAACTTTACCATTTTAATAAACAAATTCTATATTTTATTATGATTTAAATATTATAATTATAATTTTATTATTTTTTTAATTGTAGAATCCTTCAGTATTTTATTATCATTTAAATATTATTATTATTATTATTACTGTAGAATCTTACATCAATTTATATATATATAATGATAAGTATGTCATTTTACCCATCTACTAATATTTTTAATTAAATATTCTATCCACTTATTTCTCCCATTTTCAAAAGAAATTCCTTCAAAACTTTTTAAAACACTAATAACTCTTTTATAAAATATGATTTTTAACAAAAAAAAAAAAAAAAAGAAAATACACCAAGATCATATTTTTATCTTTAATTACGTTATAATATTTTTGAAAGTCTATAATAACATATACGTAACAAGCAGTTACACATATATAATAAATTTCTTTCATCTTTACAAAAAGTTCTTTTTATAAAAAAAACATACTCATATTTTTTAAAATGTTGATAAAATTTTAGTATGTGATTATAATCGGAATATGACATTTTGGTTCTTTGATATTTTTACGTAATTTACAAGCAATCTTACTAGTGTATAAATGATGAAATTGAAGATATATCTCCTAACTACCGTAAGAAATTTCATAGGCCATATTTTTCCAATTAACCATAAGCAAAGAGGCAACAAGAAGTGATTATTTGATGTTTTTGTGTAGTTATTTTTTTAATTAATGAAATGTTAAGCAGTATTATTTAATGAAATGTTATTTTAATTTTATTAGTTGTCTTATTGTTTATATTATATTTTATGTATATATAAACTGCAATTGATTGTGTACATTTTTGTTATAAAAATGATGATATCATATCGTACGTGATTTATAATTTGATATCTCTAGCAAATCTAACCTAATAATCCTTTATATGTGGTGTCACATGACATTCACACAAACCATCTTATCTTAGTTTTTCCACCCAAATTATTTATTACATTTTAAAAAAGTCAAATAACTAATTCTTAATTTTTTTTCTTTCTCTCTCTATATTATAAATCAATATCCTTTTTTAATCATTAACTTCTTAAAAAACATTTTTCATGAAATGAAAACTAACTATTTTGATTAAAAATATATTTTTTAAAATCAACATTGTCTAAAACTATGATTTTTTTCTAAAATAGCGAAACCTTTTTAAATTATGAAATATTTTAAAATCAATCTTTATAAAAAATAAAAGTTTTACATAAAAATATTTTTTACAAAACAAACCTATAGTTTTTAAAGAGTGAGATATTGATAAACAAAACACAATTTTCTCAAAGCAATAAATTTTTAAAACGAAAGTTTTAAGAATACTAAAAGTGTTTTTTCAGCTAATCAAAGTACCTTTATATTTGACATTTTACAGTTCTTAACTCTTCGTTAATAAATATTTAGTATTTTTTCTTATTTAACCCGTGTAATACACGGGGTTATAACAAAGCTCGCACCTCGGGCTGTGAACCTTCTAAACAGGGTTCAGCAAGTCGTGCATAGTAATTTGTCAGCCTTTAAGTCTCAAAATTTTATTTTTTTAAGTCTCAAAATTTTATTTTTAGTAAAATTGGGTTTGCTATTCAAAAGGGGGTCGCGACGTAACTTGTTGCTCGTTTACCTGTCACTCTATTGTAAACACATTATAATATGAAATACACATGACAAAAATAATTGCATCTGCGCCCCAAGTTATTATATACGTGTAATATTTTAATATATATAATATAAATAATTGCATGTACCTTCCTGTTAAATATGTGTGATTTTATATAACATATATGTGATTAGTTTTATTTATTTATAATAATTTTTTTGACTATATAGAAAGTGATTAAACTAGCAAATTGTTGTGAATGCATATTAAATTCGGATTTGTAAAAAATATATATCAAATAACTGAACTCTTGAACTGTTTACATTCTTGTATTCTTGTTTTCTAAAATATCAATAGTCAACTTTGACTCTTAAAAATTAGGATTTGAGACCGAGTTCTGATAATTGGAGTTAGGCTAGCATCTAAAGTCTTAATTATTTGGCTTAAACAAAACCACTTTGAAATTTTGAGCCTTAAGGAAATTAGGCTAAACTTATAATTAAAAAATATATATATAAATTATAACATATTGAATTCGGTTAAATCACTTAAAACGAATAAACCGAATTCAAAATTTACATCGAGCTAAAAATACCAAAAACTGAATTCCCAATTCGGTTTCGGTTACGAACCGAAGCGAAAACCGAATTCATAATTCTGTTTGGTTTTTTTCGATTACGAATGCAGATAAGTTTTGGTTTTTTTGCACCTCCCTAGTAACAGATGTGAAAAGTTCAAAAAGAACTTAACTGTAAAACTATAGTGAAATTAAAGACATAAAAAATGTTCTATTTAATGTTGCATAATTTATAATAAATAATATTACGTTAAAAAGTTATTAATATTCTATAAAAGGTGGGGAAGGATTATTAAAAAAGAAAGAACATTTTAAAAATAAGGAGAAAATTATTATATATATAACTTTCGTTACATATGTGTAATTACGGATGTCCGCACAAACTATAACATGATAAGACAAATTGAATATTATTAGATGCATTTATGTTTGAATAGTACATTTATTCTTATATTACACTTAAATGTTTGTCACATATATGTAGTATCAGACTGTAATTAACAATGAGTAAATATGACGTAAGATATATGTAATAACATGATATTACATATATGTACAAGAATAATTATAGGGGTTTGTTCATATTGTATAAGAAATAATTAATTGAAGATTTAGTTACAAATATAATTTTTTCATTTATTTACAATAGGATACATACTTTTATTTTAATTGAACATTAAAATTATGTTGTGATTTTTAGTAATAGGATACATACTTTTATTTACAATAGGATATATACCATTATTTTAATTGAACATTAAAATTATGTTGTGATTTTTAGTAATGATACATTTCCTAATAATTATCTCTAGAAATTGAATAACATGATATGTTTGAAGAAATTGAATACAGTTGTTTAGACAACTAACTGAACTAGCAAGTGTGTATATTAAACATATGTAATTTTTTCATATTACATAATAAAAAAATTACATTCAAATTTGTATTACATGTATGTGATTTTTTTCTTACTATAAATGTTTTACAAAATGGGAAAGGTTCTTAGGAAAGGAGGAACTTTATAAAAGATTGAGAAAATTTATTACATATATGCAACTGTTCTTTACGTATATGTATTGACGGGAGTTCGAGAAATATATAACAAAATTAAAGAAAAAAATGCGATCTATTTAATGGTGTAACTTTATATAAAAACAACAAGGTATAAAAAATTATGTTGGTTATAAAATGTGAACGGGAAATTTTTTATTAGAAAGGAAATAAGTGCAATGACACATAACACTTTTCTATTAAAGGTTTATGGGTTAGTAGTATAAGGGAATGTTAGCAATTGTTGCAGCCTCTGTTATTATTTACTAGGTTAGAAACTCATGTATTACATGGGTTGAAAATTTTAACATATTAAAATTATTTTGTATCTTACATGTCATTAGCAAATTAATGAAATAATAAATAACAAAAATTAAAAAAACAAATAATAAAATAAAAAATTATAAAATTATATTTTAAGATAAGATACAATAAAAATGTTATAATTTAATAGGTTTAAATAATTTATTAAAATAAAAAGATTTATATTTTGAATGTCTATTTATTTAATTTACTTATTTAAAATCAATGTCATTTAGTAAGAAAGAGAGACAAAAAAAAAAAAAAAAAAAAAAAAAAAAGTTTAAGCTTCATGAAAAGTTAAATATATATACATTTAAAAGTTTTTTTTATTAGATAGTATATATATAATTTACTAAAGATTGAAAACTTCTAAAAACTTTTGAAAAGAGTAATAAAGATTTGTAACCTTTAAAAGTACAGATTTTCTATAGTTTTAAATTAATTTTAACTTTCGTTTTTTTCCTTCTATTTTTATTACTTCCCTTTGAAACATGACGCACGGGTTTTAATTTTTTAATTCTTTTTAATCATGCCCATCGCAACCTCTTAATGTATAACCAAATTTTTATACTATATTAATGCTCTTTGCAGAATAATAATCTATACCTATTTTCCTCCAACAACACTCCAAAGATCTTGACTTCATGTACAATGACCCAATGGTCGGAGCTTCTACCGGAGATCCTCAAAACGATAGCCGGAAAATTAGAGTTTTATGAAGATTACATCAACTTTCTTTGTGTTTGTACCTCATGGAAATCTTCTGCAATCACCATCAGAAACTTCATCCACCATCTTCCTTCAA
This sequence comes from Flaveria robusta, assembly GCA_025506415.1. Taxonomy (NCBI): domain Eukaryota; kingdom Viridiplantae; phylum Streptophyta; class Magnoliopsida; order Asterales; family Asteraceae; genus Flaveria; species Flaveria robusta. Next base: position 4,611,414 of record CM046471.1, on the reverse strand, counting down.
GATATCCAATGTTAATGCTTGTAGAATCCAACACAGATGAAGATCACCACCACCACCATCACCACCGGAGGTTCTTTCTTCTTTCCAACGGTGGCAACATCCGTCAGCTGCCACTGCCAGAGGCTCAACGGCAGCGTTGTGTATCGACTCACGGGTGGTTGTTGACCACCGGAGAAGAAGAGTTTTGTGCAAAGCTTGTTGACCCACTTTCTCGTACTCATATTGATCTCCCAGAGCTTTATATGTTTGAAGAATTGTGCTTTGAACAAAATGATTGGATGTACTACGGTTTTAGCATGAGAAAAGCTCTTTTTACATCATCAAACCCTTTATCACAAGACCCCTCATTTCGTGTTATCATCATTTGGGGGAACACTATCGGGTTTTGTCGGCCCGGAGACGATTCATGGACTCGAATCGAGGGTGGGGAAGGTCGTCTTTTCGATATCACGTATCATAGTATGCGAAAACGACTATATGTGGTGGCCACCATGGGAACAATCTTCGAATGCGACATTGCTAATATTGATGTCTTATGTCCTTTAACTTTGTCTCACGTGACGACGTTCCCGGGAAAAGAGCTCGGATGTTCGTGTCTTAAGTGGGCGTATTTACTCGAGTGGGTGGATAACAGTTTGTTGATGATCACACGTGAACGCGAGTATTTCAAGAAACATGATGATGGATATGGGCGTTATGGACCGTATAGGACTAGTAGGTTTGAATGTTTTGTATACGCGTTAGATGATGGTAAATGGTCAAAAATCACTAGTTTGGGGGACAAAGCCGTTTTTATAGGGTTTAATTCGTCGTTTGCTGTCATTGGTGGTGAATGTGTGGAGCCGAATTGTATTTACTTCACGGATGATTTTTATGAACCATACCGAGGGCTACCAAATGGTGGTGGAGGAGACGTTGGGGTGTATGATATGTTAAATGGTAGAATTGAGACCATCTTCGAGTCGCAAGCGTCGGTTTTCCGTGGTAGTCCTCCTCTATGGCTTCAACCAAGTATTCTTCTGGAATTAAGGGAATTAATTAGTTGTTTAAGGGTACCAATGATGTCTAAACTTAGCTAATTAGGTTACTTGTGTAAGTACATGGCAAGATGTTTGTTTGATAAATAAATAACATGAAAATACAGTGCATTTATGATCTACTTACTGCTGTGAAATTTCGAAACCAAATATTAATATGTTATGGCAGCCCTTAACTGAACAGATTTAATAAAATACACGAAACTTTTGATAAGAAATTTTATTAAATAGAAAACTAGACACATAAATACACCAATGACCCTTATTTATATTAAACCAACTTATAGACAAGTTATCCTACATAGATTTAGATTAGAAAATAAAATCAAACTAAATCAAGTAATTAAATTAGACTCAAATAAAACTAATTAACTCCTCTAAGTTTTGGATATTAACAAAATTAGTCCAATAATACGTTAGTTCACTCCATCATTATGCACATCCCGGCCACTCACGTTAATATGCATGGATCGAACTTTAAGGGCCAATCTTTTAATTTATTTAGTTATCTTTTTCTAATTAAAAATGTTTTATTATTTTATGTAATTATTGTAACCCTGAGAAATTCAAGTTAGATTTCAAAAAATATTTAAAATTCCCGGAAATAACCTAAAATGCTAATGTTAATAATCAAGTTTAGAGTTTCAAGATCTATGTTTTATGTGAATTAAAAGTATGTGTGTGTGTATATATATATATGTATGTATGTATAATGTCAGATTCTTTTTAGAATTTATTTTTAAATGAGAATTCGCAGAACTAATAACAACCTTTGATTGTTTTAATCAATGGTTGTGATTACACAAGTTTAAAAATGTAAATTGATATTTCATTTAATGAGTTTAATTTTGTCTAAAGGGTATATTAGTAATCTATTTATTTATTCTCTTTTCAATTAGTTAGCTAATTAATTACTTCTCTCTCCTTTCTTCTCTCTCATCTCTTATATTTAATCAATACAAATTTTTACATAGATTAAACTACATTTTGTTTCATATGATTCAGGCAAAGTAACAATTATAATGTATTTGAAAACATAAAAATATCAAAACTTAAATCAACTTAAAAACATAAATAATCAACATTATCATATGTGTAGAGAATTAAAAAAATGTTAACACATGCGCGTACATTCAAACTATTCATAAATAAATAGCTTTTTAACATGTACATACACAATTTTGCTAGCTTTCTTTCTTTTCGTAGAACTTCGTAGTGTTTCTAAAGTATTGTGAACACCGACAATAGATAAAATAAATGTGATAGAACAATAAAAAATCATATTAAATGCATAAATAAACAATAGGTAATAAACAAATAAATCAAAATGTAACAAACATGCATTCTAGAAATTAACATATATGGAAAGTAACTATTTATATTATGTCTAGTTTTCTTTTACATACTTGTAAATTAGTTATTTACATACATGCTAATTAACTATTACATATATGTAAACTAACTACTTGTTTTACATACGTGCAACTTAACTATTACATAAGTGTATCATTGTTTTGCGTGTGTGTACTTTAACTATTTACGTATATGCACCTTGTTTTTATATACGTGTAAATTAACTATAACAAACATAATTTACTATCATCGATGACATCTCCTGCAGAGTGGTAAAGTTTACTATAAGTTAATTTTTCAACGTCATCATCAATCACATCGATCTACATATAGAAGTAACCGAATAATAGTACATTACATGCATATTAAGTCTTTAAGTTACATTATACAAGTTACCGTTGTTTACATATGCATAATCTTTACATATAAATTTGTGTAAAAAATGTAAATACCACTAATATATTTGTTGGTTCAAGTCTTGAAGTAGCTGTACACATATACATATGTGTAAATCTCTTACATACAAAATTGTGTAAATATATAAAACCTAATTACATACTAATTCAAAAGCCACATATATGTCATAAACAAAAAACTTAAATCTTTACCCATGTGCACATTCATATTATTTAAAATTTAAATACAATTATAACAAATGCGTACACTTTTTACTCGCTTCCTTTTTTTCGTTGAACTTCATAGCATTTCCAAGTCAATATTGTACGCCTGAAATAGATAAAATGCATGAAACAACATTTACAAAAGTTGTATTAAAATGTAGAAATAAACATGATAAACAAATGAAAAAGAATCATAAGATAACAAATATGTCCCTTAATTCAAAATAACTATTTACATATGTGTAAATTAATTATTTACATATGTCTAACATTATTTCACATATGTATAAACAAACTTTTTATATATAACAAAATAATTGTTGTAATATGTGTCTGAAAATTATTTACGTATATTTAATTTATACAGGGACATCATCACTAAAAATAACAAGAGGAAAACCAAGATTTGAAATAATTGAGTACTTTAATATTGAATATTGAAATTTCAAAAAATTAAACTCCCTTCTCGTTAAATAAATCATTTTTATCCTGATACGATATCAAATGATTTAATAGTTTAAAAGTTTAAATACATAAAAATCATATACATTTGAATATGAAATACCTATGATTAACTAGTTATCTGACAACATCAATTTTAACATCTATCCCTTAATCTTAATTTTGTGTGGTTCTACCAAATCGAGATTTGTACTCATCTTCCTGTTCGTCATATTTTCGCAACTTTCATTAATACAGTTTCAATTTCTAGTCATCTTTCTTGTTATCATAAACTTACTAATACATTTAAATCCTTATCTCCATCATAAAATCAAGGGGTTATAAAGATATGAATCTGTAATTATGAAATTTTAGATATGAAGTTGTTAATTCTTCAATCTTCAAGCTAGCTATCTTTAATATGTTTAATATTTTTTTGTTTAATATTGTTTGGGGCATATATATAAATTAAATATAATTTTGAAGGGAGATGTTATCACTTGGTTAACCGATTCTCTGATCAATGTTTTCGACATTATTTTTCACCATATTAGGCTAAAAGTTCTTTGTTAAAACAATCGCCATATCTCCGAGCAATGTTTCCTTCAACCTAATCAACCGCCTATTTTCGAGGCTATAATAGTCATTATCACAATGAACATGCAATTCATCTAAAACTAGGTGCCAAACATAAATACAACAGGGATGAAAACACCTTGATATAATGTAAATTAATCAACTAAAGGAGTAGATGGCTAAACAGAAATAAAGTTCGATGAATCGATACGACCAAATATTCACGGCGGAGAAGTTAGAATATGAATTGTTGTTGTCAAAGTAGGTTTCAACAAATTACTAAGAAAATGGTATTGACAGCTAATAAAATGAAGGAATTTAAGGAAATTATAAATTAATGAAATATTCTATTATATTAAAATGACATAACTACCCTTAAATTAAAATAATAATAAAAACTAAAACTAATTAAATCAATGGTTGATATTGGTTCTCGTAGTTCTCATGATCTTTAAGAGTTTTGAAAAGATTCTGACCCTATATGTATAATACCAGTACTAGTTAATTTATGTGTACTCTATGGGAACTAGTATGTGCCTATACGATATTTTATGTAAATTATTATAAAGATAATGTTATTTTATGTGAAAAATAATGTGTGATTTCATGTGATAGAGACTTAATAAGCTATCTAGTAAGTATGCCTATGTTTAGATAGATTGAGACAAAAATTTATGAGCGACCTGATTGAAACAAAAATTTATAAATGAACTAATTAGAACAATTCTAAAATTTGATTATTATAATACAAAGTTACCACTTACAGTTTAATTTTGAACAGAAATAAAATAACAATATCAAGGAAATAGTAATGACATGTGAACAGCTGCATCTTCCTCTGATAGAACTTTAACTATGATGCTTTTGAGAACGCCATATGGTACTACACAATTGTTGAAATATATGTATCTTACAATTTAATATCAAACATATATGTTATATAAATGTCTTATATTTTTTCTAACTATTGGTATCTTTTTTGTTTCATGATGGACACTACTGGTTTACTGTTGAGGTAAATTGGGCTTGTAGCATCAAATATCAATGGGCTTGCAGCAACAAAGATTAATGAGGTTTTTAGAATTTTAATATGATGCTTTTGAGAACGCCATACGGTACTATATAATTGTTGAAATATATGTATCTTTCATTTAATATCAAACATATATGTTATATAAATGTCTTATATATTTTCTAATTATTGGTATTTTTCTGTTTCATGATGGACACTGCTGTTGAGGTAAACTAGGCTTGTAGTAGCAAAGATCAATGGGCTTGTAACAACAAATATCAATGGGCCTGCAGCAGCAAAGATCAATGGGTTTTTCTAGGATGATGCAATATGCAGATCAATGGGTTTATGGGTTTAGATCAGTGGGCTTATGTGCCTCATGTTTGACGTAAAGGAAAGTAAAAGTGAACACAAGAGATTCTGATGGAATTAGGGTTCTACATATTGTCACATTGTTTTTCTTTTTTACTCTAGTTTTCTTTCTTGTGTTCTCTCATATGTTTTCGAGAGTTCCATAGATCTTAACCTGCGGGTTTGTAGTTCTTGCTCGAGTACTCTTGTTTTTGTTTTCACATCATCACATTGATGGTTTGAATTTGTTTTGTAAAATTCTATCAGATTAATTGTTTTTGTTTTTCATTTGATTGTTGAGATATGTTGATTTTTTGAGTTCTTGTGATTGAATATTATACCAGTCATCTTTTTAACAACACTATAATGATTGAAGTCAAAATTGAAGCTTCTTGAGTTGAAGTCAAAAGGCACACCGAAAAAGAGTCAAAACTACTTGGTAAAATATTTTTAGTAACAAATTTATCATGTTCACTTCATGAACACTAAAGCAGCCTTTTTTCTAATTATACAGAATCATTCATTAAAGTAAGCTTGTTTCTCGTTTTTCATCCACTATTAACATAATAACATACAAATTTTATAACGTCTTCTCACGATTCATCTTCACTATAAAAATAAATAAAATACCCCGTCTCAAAGTTTTGCCGTTCATAAAAAAGTATATATGTTCTATCTTGTATATTGTTAAAACAAAATAAAAAAATCGATTATATAAGTAAATAATAAGTAATTAATACAACCTACCAAGGCACATGGCTACATGATTTGTTTTTTTGAACCCACGTGGTTTATTAAAAGATGAAATTTACCAGAATAATCATTTGACCAAATTGGTTTTCAATAATAGCCATTGATTTTTCATATTTTCAAAATATCTGACGAATAAGAATTTGCCATGTGTCCTAATATCTTCAATCGGCGATACCAATATATGTGGTATTGCTAGTTTTTACCGACCGGCGATACCAATGCATGAGGTATCGTCAGCTTTGAAAAAAAAGAAACATATCGCTACCGGCGATACACACTAAATTTGGTATCGTCGCATTGGGTGGTATCGCCGATGGGTGTGGAACGGAGGCTATCAACGTGGTATGGAGGCTGCTACGGCAGGCGGCTGCAATCATGATGGTCACCACTAATTCAAACAAACAATAAAAGGAAAATTACCATAATGGTCAATAAAACTTACCAAAATAAACTTTGACTTTCAAAATTGTCATTTTCATAATTTAAAAATTTGATCAAATGGTTATTTTCGTAATTTTCCCAACAAATAAAATATGTTATCCTTTTGAAAACAATTTTTTTTCTTTTATTAATCGACAAACATTAACTTTAAATTATACACTTATTTTTTAGATGTTACTTTTAATAACTAATGTAAATTTAGAATGTGATTTTTTAAATATGATTTTAGATCTGATTTTAAAATGTGATTTTTTAGATGTGATATTTTTTATTATTTAACACTTAATAACTAATGTAAATTTAAAATGTGATTTTTTGGATAAAAATATTAATTATATAATACTAGGTTATAGTCCTGTGTATTACACGGGTTGTATAATAAAAATTACATAATTTATAATGTGTACGAGATAAAAACATTTGAAATACATACAAACAAAGAAAAAAGAATTGTAAGCTACCAATTAACTCAAATTCGTGTCTAACTAACTCATGTTATGAGTAGTAAACACAAAAAGCAAAAATTTTATCTCACAATATACACTTATACTCATATGTATGTAAGCTTCAAAAACAATCACTATTTTATGCTTTAACTAATCACTTGAGTTGAGTTTTTTAACAATTACAACCTGACAATTGAATTAATAAATCAAAAGTTTAAAAATATTCCTTGTTTGTTTTATTTTTAACAGCTTTATTTTAAATAAAATTTGGAGTAAACTACTATTTTCGTCCCTGACGTTTGGTTGAATTTGCCATTTCACTCCAAAAACTTTTTTTTTTTGCCATTTTAGTCACTATAATTTACCAAATGTTACCATTTTCATCCACTCCACTAACACCGTTAACTTCGTTAAAACTCCGTTAAATATGAGGGTATTTTAGTTTTTTTGAACACCCTAATTATCCAATTAAAACAAATTAATCAATTAATATTTAATTAAAACTAAAAAACACATGAAACGACTAGTGACACCAGACGCTTCAATTAAGGTTTGTTGTTGACATGCTTTATTTGATTGAGGTCTTTGATTGAATTCTTTGAACGTGACAATAGTAGAACTCAATAAAATAAAACGTGACAATAGTAGACCTCAATCGAACAACAACGCACGTTCAAACAAAACATGAAGATTAATTGAAATTTCACAGCAGATCTTAATCTAACGACATGTGTTAGAATTAATCAAAACGACCGGTCTCACAAGTCGCTTCATGTGTTTTTCAGTTTTAATTGAATATTAATTGATTAATTTGTTTTAATTGGATAATTAGGGTGTTGAAAAAGACTAAAATACTTTTATATTTAACGGGGTTTTAATAGAGTTTTAACGGTGTTAGTGGAGTGGATGATAATGACAATATTTGGTAAACTACAGTGACTGAAATGACAAAAAAAAAAGTTTTTGGATTGAAATGACAAATTTAACAAAACGTCAGGGATGAAAATGATATTTTACTCTAAAATTTATATAAGATCATTTATATAAAGATGATTACCAGTTCTGTCAAATAATGTCTAAATCCAAAGAATACTATAGTATCAACTTTTTAATACATTTTGTTCATAAATAGTTAAATTTTTTTTCTAAAACAATTGCCATTTCAAGACGTAAATTGCTCATAATGAACGATAATTTATTGTATTTTTTTAAGCATAAATTGTTTTAATTTAAACTTCGAGTTAGTTACACGATAGTCAGGGGTAAAAGACTATTTTACCCCTGAGTAAAACACAAAATATAAATAGGATCCCTTTCTTTTGATTTAATTATATATATATATATATATATATATATATATATATATATATATATAATTAAATCAAAAGAAAGTGGGTCTCATATAAATAAATATATATTTTGTTTTGTAGTTAGAGATAAAAGAGTTTTTTCACAATCACTTAATTGAAAAATTTAACAAAAGTTAGTATAATGACCAATCATATTACGGGTTGACAAATAGTGAGGACCAAACCTGTAATTTCTCAAAAGTTGAAATCAATTTTGCAATATGGGCAAATCACATGGATCAATCGTATTATTAACTCTTAAAATTAATGCTAATTTCTAATTGTATTTAAATGAATGATAAAATATTATATTATTTATTACATTCAGGTATTGTTTTGAAAATAATTACTTTTTTAATATATATGAAATTTTTAAAACTATTTAAACAATAAGAAGTTAACATATAATCAAAACATTTTATTTGATATCAAATTTAAAAAATAAGAAGTTAACATATAATCAAAACATTTTATTTGATATCAAATTTTAATATGAAAACTATTTAAAATCTAGAGTAAATTACACAGATGGTCTCTATAAGTTGGTTAACATTTTGAATTTGGTTCTTAAAGTTTTAAAATTACGAATATAGTCCCTAATGTTATAGTTATCTTTTATCAATGGTCCCTACTCTGTTAGTGCAGTTACTGATGTTAAATTTATTAAAATAACTATTTTACTTGTAAGGATCATCAATGTAATTTTATTATATTATAATCTTTTTATTATAAATATGTTTATTATTTAATACACAAATAAACATTATTTTAAAAAAGGTCTTCCTTTAAATATGGTTTATAATTTTTTTTAAACCAACATGCGAGTTTTTTTAAATCTTTATAACATGTCTTCTTTTATAAAGATGTTTAAAACTGAATTGTTTTTTAAAAATGTTTAAAAAGCTATGAATTTGTTTAAGAAAAGATGTTCTAAAAAATGAGTGGTTAAAAAAAATAACTTTAAAAAACCAACCAATTTAAAAAAATTTTAAAAAATCAAAAGTTTTTTGAATGACATATAAAAATGAACGGTTAAATAACCAAACATTTTAAAAAACTTGTTTTTAACAAGGTTTTTATTTGTGTATTTAAAACGTATTATATTAAATAATAATCATATTAATAATGAAATTATAAAATAATATAAAAATAAAAAATTTTGAACAATAAAAATATAAAATTTTCTAAGATAAAAATAATACAATAGTTTAAAAGGTAAATTAAATAGATGGCTAATGTGAGTAAAATGCTAATTTTTACAATATTTAACATGAATAACGGTTAACTAACAGACCTAGGGACCATATATGAAAAAGAAAGAAATGTAGGGATAATATTCAAATATTTTAAACTTTAAGTACCAAATACAAAATTTTAACAAAACCACAGGGACCATCCATGTAATTTACTCTAAAATCTATATTTATTTAATAAAAGATAGTTTTAAGATGACATTTGGCATAATTCTATACCATCTAATTCTAACTTTTCCGCTTTCTAAATACTAATGAAGTTAATTAATTTAATAAATTAAGAGAGAAATGTTTTTATTAATGTAACTTTTAAAGAAAAAATATTTAAAAATAAGAAAATTTTCCAAAATATCAAATATTTTAAAATTACTAAATAATTTAAAATCAGACTTTTTCCAAAATATTTTTTTATAAAACAAAATAATTAAATTTTAGATTTAAAATAAGAAATTTTTTGAAGTTGAAGTCTTTTAAAATGGTCTGTCTTGCAACAAATTGTTTAATTTTTTCTGAAAAGAAAAATAAAAAAGGTTTAAAAATAAAAGTTTAAAAAAAAATTATTACTTTTTTATTAATTATATCCTTACTTATATGTGATTTCAATTTCAATTGCATCTTATTTCAAAATATCGTTTATAATTGATAAATAATTATAATTAATAATTTAATATTTTATTTATTCAACCCGTGTAATAAAAGCAAATTGCCACGTCCGCGATACCTCATGCTTTGATATCGTTACATGGAGATACGTGCTCGTCAAAAAGCTAAAAATAAAAACTCAAAAGTAAATGACTATTTAACTAAAATCTTAAAGTCAAATGGTTATTTTGGTAATTTTCTCATATTGAAAAGACACTAAGGTTTTTTTCGTGTGGGCCACGAAAATAAAGATGAAAGGGAAGCATCTGCAAAACTGCAACTACATGTTCGCATGCCTATCCCATGCAGATAAGCAAGATAAATGTTTTATGCGTTTTTGGGATTGGTTTTTAAAATCAAAATTACTTTTGAAAAGTAACTTTAAAAAATAATTAATTATTTCTAAATTCTTAAAATCTATTTATTTATCTTTTAAAATCTATTTTTTAATTTTTTCTTTTATATTTCCAAACATAATTATTAAAATATTAACTTTTCAAAAGCTAACAAGTTAAAAATTGGTTAAAAAGAAACAATCACAAACACCCTATGTAGAAAATCTTTTTAAAAGAACCGTTTTTACAAAAACAAATCTCTAATTATAAAGAATTCATATTTTCATTTTAACCTTTTTGTATTGATGTTTTATCATCTCTACGGACTCTACCCATTCAAAATTTCAATAATTTCTCAACCCATTACTCACTAAAATTTACCGTGTTTATGTGTGCGCGTTATGATGACTTGGTTTTGAATAAATTTTCTAGCGAAATATACATTAAAAATGACGCATCCAACTTTAAACATTGTATTATTGCGTAATACATTATTAAATTGTGTAAATGAGTGCCAAGACAACTGTACATACAAATAAAAATGTTGTAACCATATTTTAAGATTCAAAAAACATTGCATTGTTAAATTGTTATGAAAATATGACTTGAAAATAAAGCCATTCATATATTAAATAAGAATATAAAAGATATTATATTTAACCATACTAAGTTTTAAGTATATACCAAAACTTATTTATAAAGACGAATCAACAATTTATAACCAAGTACCCTAAAAACTTGTTTTGATAATATCTCTATACTAATAAATAAAAATAAATCCAGACACTTGTTATCATTCTAGGCCATCTAATAATTGGTTTTTCAAATATGTAACTTCAAATTTTCAAATGCATGGGTTTATTCAATTCGTATAATACACAATATTTAATACATAACTTTTTATAATATTAACCATGCAACAGTAAATTTATTTAATCCGTATATTACACGATATTATAATCTAGTTATAACTAAAAGAAACTCACACACATAGACATGCTAGAAATAAAATAGCGGACGAATTCTTGGTGAGGTCGGACTCCTCCATTAAGGTAAGAAAGCGCAGGCAATCTTCTTTAATTTGTTACATATCTAAACATAAAATACATAAATATAATATCCACTTAATTACGGGTAAAGGGAAAAAGATTTTAAATTGGTTGAATATCCGAATTTACCATATTAATAACCGGTGAGGAAGAAAGATGCCACAGAATATGAAGTTTGATTTGTGAAACAAATAAATTTAAAATTTTAAATAGATTCAATCTAAACAATGTAGTTTGATGGTTTACATAGAAGATTATGTTCCTAATAATAATATGGAGTGAACCAACATATAACTAGATCCCATTATTCATCAAGTACATCATACGCACACTATGTTGGCATGCTACAAACATCTAATTACGATACACAGGTACATCATATTAAGTACACAAGTAACCTAAAAAACTATAAAACAAATATATCACCCATAAACAACTATCAAATTCCATTAATTACTAGAAGAATGCATCACTTTTTCATAACCAATCTGGTAAAGAGACCGATTCACTGTCGAGTTCAGTTTTAATATATTGAAATGCATGATTGAAGCCATAGAGGAGGACTACAATAGAAAAACTGATGATTGCGACTCGAAGATGGTCTCAATTGTATGTTAACGTATCATACACCCCAACGTCTCCTCCTCCACCCTCCGGTAGACCTCGGCTTGTTCATAAAGATCATCCGTGAAGTAAATACAATTCGGCTTCACACACTCGCCACCAGTGATAACGAAAGACGAATTAACCCTAGAAAGACCGCTCCGTCCCCCAAACTTGTGATTTTTGACTACTTTCCATCATCTAACGCGTTACACAAAACATCCAAACCTACTAGTCCTATACGAACCATAACGCCCATATTCATCATCATGCTTATTGAAACACTCACGTTCACGTGTGATCATCAGCAAACTGTTATCCGCCAACCGAGTAAATACACCACTTAAGAGACGAACACCCTAGCTCTTTTCCGGGAACGTCGTCACCGAGATAATGTTAAAGGACATAAGACATCTTTAGCAATGTCACATTCGTAGATTGTTCCCATGGTGACGACTACATATAGTCGTTTTTGCATACTATGATACGTGATATCGAAAAGACGACCTTCCCACCGCGGATTCGGGTTCCAGGAATGGTCTCCGGGCCGGCAAAGCCGATAGTTTCCCCCAAATGATGATAACACGAAAAACAAGGGGTTGTGATAAAGGGTTTGATGATGTAAAGATAGCTTTTCTCATGCAAAAAGCGTATAGAGCATCCATTCATCTTGTTCATAGCACCAATCAAAATATAAAGCTGAGGGAGATCAATTTGAGTATGAGAAAGTGGGTCAAAAAGCTTGCACAAAACTCTTCTTCTCCGGTGGTCAAAAGCCACCCGTGAGTCGATAGACACACGCTGCCGATGCCGGTGAGCTGGGCAGCGGCAGCTTACGAGTGGTGCCACCGTTGGAAAGAAGAAAGAACCTCCGGTGGTGGTGGTGGTCTTCATTAAGCATTAACATGGGATATCTTGAAGGAAGATGGTGGATCGTGTGTTGATAGTGGTTGCAGAAGATCTCATGAGGTGCAAACACAAAGAAAGCGATGTAATCTTCATAAAACTCTAACTTTCCTGCGATCGTTTTGAGGATCTCCGGCAGAAGTTCCGACCATTGGGTCATTGTGTGTAACAAGAACCTTAAGTTGGTTGGGGTATAGAGCCGTAAGCGCGGTGGGGGGGGACAAAGGACGCGCTCGTACGGTTCATATAAGGAAATGAAAAAGTCATTGATTGTGGGAACTTTCACTCCTCTATATTCGAAAATGCCTTTCTAGGAGCATTACCATCTGCAGCTCAAATGGTCCCTTATGAAGTCTCTATTGGTCTTATCTTAATGTGCGCCTTGTGAGCGCGTTTGGATCTGCGAAAGAAATCGCTCGGATGTTCCCTAACCAAACCCGGGAACGGACCGGAGGGAAACCGCAGATGGGGAATGTGCATCTCGTCGCAAGGCTCATTTGAGTTGTAGGTCATAGGGCGGGCAGCTTTATCTGATCAAGGGTGGGCACAAGGGTCCTAGTACTATCCAGGTGCGAAGAAGCCGGAGGTGACTGCAATGAGCAGAAATCTCACTCACCGGGCCTAAACGACGAGCAAACACTCGAACGTGAGAGCAAGGGATCACCCAACGATGGATGAGCTCAAAGGGGGGAGGAGAGAGGGGGGCAAGAACCATGTTTCAGAGAAGTGGCGGTCGAATCTTATCTGAACTGCGAGAATAACTGACAAGCCGTGCCATAAGGGGTCATTCTCCAAACGGGACGCATTTAGTGTTAAAGTAGGTTGGGTGACAGATCGGCCATAGGAGTACTCCGGGATATAAACCAGGGCAATTAAAAGTGGAGCATACGGCGATGCCGCCCGTTTTCATTTCGTGGAAGTCCCCGGCAGA